>JAVQJG010274790.1:0-26501 GCA_036024015.1 Craterocephalus amniculus
ATGAATACACAATGTATGACATTTCATGTTTTTTAATTGCATTACAGGAAATAAAGAACTTTATCACAATATTCTAATTTTCTGAGACAGACCTGTATGTTAGCCCGTGTAACCTGCCCTATGGTAAAGCTAAATATAGTCTTCTATAAATATATTAATGCACTATAATGTTGAAAAAAGGGTGCCATTGTGGCTCACTGAACAGAGATAAAAGATGTGCACCACTGCACTTACACCACCTTGTGCAAAGCCGGGTGGTGGGCAGGAGGCAGATGGTGAGGACAACCAGCAAGCGATGCCTGAAGCTGGTCAAAATGCTGCAAGCTGTATGAAATTCAAATCAAAATGCTCAGGACCTTTCTCCAGCTCCACGGGGAACAGGTCCAGCCTCTCCACCCTCTTCTCCAGCTCATATTCAGCCGACGCTGCCATGGGATCCACGTCTTCATTACGCCTGTCGTAGTCTTCGTTGGGATAAGTGGCAAAAACCTGTAGGAGGAGAAAAATCATCATATGCATTCAAATATAGATAACATAACGATAACGTTTTCTTCAGAGGCAGACGGAAAAATTTATGAAGTTTCCCAGGAAATTCTTTCCTCTTAAGAAGCTTCTTGAAACCTGATATTGTGATGGGTTAAAGACCAGCAGAAGCCTCAACCTGCAGGACAATGTGCTCCCTCATCCTGAAAAACTACCCAGGAAATGCTTGAAGCCCAGATATGTACATCCGGCTTCCCCAGATTCCAATCCAATCAAGCTGCTGCAGAATCCATCCAAACAACCTCAACTCATCAGTGCCCCACAGTGCAACCCACAAAACCTAAAGACTCTGCTTCCACAAAACACAAGCGTGCACAGAGATACTGGTGTGCATGTCCAAGCAGGTTAAAGCTCTTTCTGATGCAACGGATGGATTCATGCAATATTAGGCAGGTGGTTTTAATGTTATGGCTAATAGATGTAACTTTTACTTGATTTTACCCAAAAATAGATTTATCATTTTTAGCTTATCAGACCCCAGCTTTTATTCATAAGAGGAGTTATTTGCTTGTTTGAAGAGCGTCATGAGGTGCAGTTTTCACTCTTTTTTTTTCTCTGAGCTCAATAAAAAAGACTGGAATTAAATAGACAGCAAGCTTCAACCCTGTAAAAGATAAAAATATTCCCTTCAATTCTTTGTTCTGACTGTATTTTTGCAGGTGGCCCTTTTTCCTTTGCAGCCTTGGTAAGATATCATCACTTTCTCATCTCAGTTCTCACATTTACTCTAAAAATAGAAACTGCAAATAAAAAGAGATACACTTCCTGTGCACTACATTGATTCACTGTACGTTTCGGGGCTTCATTAAAGCTTCATCAGCCCTTATTAAGTTAAGAAATGTTGTTTTATTTAGATACTAACTAAAGATGGCAACAAGAGTAGGTAAAGAAGTTCATGAAAAAAACATTAAATGCATCCTTTTATTACAAATACAAGAGGAAATAGTGCTGTACCCACATGGCTTCCATGTAATAACCTTTATGAGAGTTGTTAATAACTAAACATGACCTCATGTTTTTTATGCCCCAAATACACACTCGGCTATGTAATATTTAAGTATATCAGTGTTTAATATTTTAAATCCAGTATTTCTGTTTAAACGATAAACCAATATGATGTCATCAGTGAAGAAACTGAACTCAGCTGTAACACTTTAGTCGGTATAGGAACGTATTAATCCCGAAGAACGTACTGATGCTGTAATTCACCAAATTAAGGTTTTGCGGGATGCTGTTACAATCCTTTACAAGGTTATGAAGATGTATACAGCTGCAACACGTAACTAAATTTATAGTTGGATAATAGCTGACCACCAGCGTTAATGCAGACATGATGCGATTCAATTTTATTGACTGTTTGGACAGAGAAAGCCGCAGGATTTTCTCAAGACCTCCGAGCCATATCATTTTACAGCGGTAATCAAACTCACAGGAGGAAAATCAATCACAGCCACTGGAGTTGCTCTCATGAAGACAGAAGGCTCTGTTTTCAGGGCTCAACTTCCCACATTCACTCTGGTCCAAAGCATGACAGTTTACATAACCACCTCCAGCATGCTAATGGAGGCCTTCTGCAGCTGCTGTTCACGGACCCCACACACACAGTAAGCTGAATCTTTAAAAGCCTCACTTTCAGTCTTCCAAGTTCATTATGTATGCAGCACCTTGCACACTTCACTAGCTGCACTAATTCAGTGCTAGGCCTTCTCCTCTCGGACATTCTCCGATTTGTTTGACCAAATATTCCCAACTTTTCTCCCTACAAGACCCATTTCCCAAACCGCAACTTTTTCACACTTTTTCTTTTAACTGTTCTTTTCTTTATTCTTTTAACATGCTATTAACATGTTATTAACAACCATTAGTAACCTTTTAACTTTCAGACTAAGAAAAAAGCAAGAGAGAAATGTTTCTTTGCATTTTCTCTTTTCTTTTGAACAAGAAAACTATGAATAAATATCTTTTAGCAAAAAGTTGAGATAAAAGTTAATAATAAAGTAATGACAGTGAAATGGTCAAAATTTGAAATAGCAACGGGTTAATAAACACTTTATTTTGGTGTTACATACCCAAACCAATTGGTAGAGACAGTTCAGTCAGGTTTATTTAATCAATTCTTTACTAAGCTTTAATATAATCACTGAGAATTTGCTCTACCAAATCATTGAGCAGAATCACAAAGGGTTAAGCTTCACTGATGCTCTTCAGTCAAACAATATGGGCTCCCGTCTCCCTAGCAACCCGACTGTATAGAGCCTGTCAGTTTGACAATTTCGCTCAGATGTAATCAGCACATGCTCTAACAAATTCATGGCACATCATTTTACTTTTATGCATCATTAAGCACAATCTTTTGCTTCTATTTTAAAGCATTCCTTACCCATCACGAGACTTTAAGTGTTTTCTTTCTCATCTTGAAACACAAATCAGTGTCCCTGTCTGTTCATGCATGAGATGGAAAGTCTAAATCTTTCTAAATTTATTACAGTAAAATTACAAATAGTCTGCTAATACAAGTATTCCATAAAGCTATAACTATTACACCAACCATTTTGAAGCATTGATTTTCATTTCTGACCATTGTCATTTTGATTTTCTGTTTTTTTTTTATTTTGTGAAACCAAACTTAAGAAGAAGCTACATTCACTAAACTGAATCTAAAGAAATAAAGTATTTGAAAACGATACTATATTATGTCTACCTTTCAATATCATAAATAGCTCAGCAGATTAGTTTAACCAATTTGATGCCAGAGCACAACATATAATAGCTTGCATAGTTGTCTACTGTTCATGATAAGGAACCAACACTTCGTTTTCACATACAGTACATATGACATTTGCCTTTGACTATACAACGACACTGGATACATTCAACGCCAACCAAGATCTTTGATATATAATGATATTTAACTGCCATATATTGCAGCATCATAACGTTGTTCACTATCCTACTATATGGCAGCACACTGTTTCTACACATGCTGTCCATTTGCTACCTCATGAAGTGAAAATAAGCTTTAATTGCAGGAAATGTGATTGTCATGGTTGCCTCTGGTATTTTGCATTAATATGAAATGTCAGAGGATGTGCATGTCCTTAGAAATAAGCACTGCATATTTGCGAATTGCATTATGAGAGTAACCACTAGGGGCAGTATATTATAATCCTTCAGATTCCAAGTGAGGATATCAACACTTAGGGTGCTTGTATCATGGACCTTACATACTATTGGAATTTATCATAATTTTTTTATATACCTTTAATAAACCCAGTAGCACAATATTTAAAAAACCTTTTTTACTCACAATAACTTACTTTTTTATTCTTATCACATTCCAAACAGTAAGGGTGAGATAATAGATGCATGATTAGTGCTGCTCACTTGATTTAATATTGATGATTTCCTCAACAGGTAGTTTTACACAAGACAGCTAATTCGTATATCAGCATTTCACTATTTTTTCACATCGAATTGTTAAACTCCTGTAATATGAGCTGCTACAGCAGGTAGAAACTAGCCTATGTCAAAGTTCATCTGTACAAACATCTTCAGCTTAACGCACAAATCCTCAAAAACTGATTATTTCTTTGACAGTCAGGAATTTCCTGGAGTCTTGCCACTCCCCAGGAAGCTGACCCAGCTTTCCGTTTCCTACTGTTTCCCGTGATTTCGCTAAGTTAAGCTAAGCTAATCATCTCTTGGCTTCTGCCCAATATTTACTTTGCAGGTTTGAGTGATGAAAATCTTCTCTGCTAGCTCTCAACAAGACTATAAATGAGCATGAATGTTACGATTGTGAAGTCTTGTTCATTTTATTACCTTAAACTGACCAATAAAAGAAAAAAATAATTAATTTAACTAAATAAATTATCCTAGTGGTGTTTGTATAATTATTTGAACAGTTTTTTCACTTTGAAGTTTGCATCAGACTCTGCTCTACAGTACATGACCACATGGGAGCAGCATTGAAATAATAAAAGCTTCTGATTAAGATTACCTTTGTATTGAGTCGGATTAGTAGAATATGGATTAAAGACACACAAAACACACTGTTTCCATCACAAGCAGCGAAGCATAAAACAACAACAGTGAAGTCCAAGCCTGCATGCTCTTTGCGACACTCACGTGGCACGGTTTCGCTCCTTGACTTTAAAGATCAACAGGCCACAGCTGGTGGCTGATGGTGCCCTCATTTTACGCCCACAATGCTGCAGAAGACCAAACAAGCAGCAGCCTCTGCAGCATTCAACGTGGCACTGAAAGTAAACAGCCGTGATGAGATGTGCGTTGTGACTGGAGGCTGTGGGAAAGCTCGGGAAAGGTAGAAAGAACCTTGCCTTCAATGACAGATTTAAAACTTTCACTTCCAGTAGGAGGATTTTCTTTCTCCTTATAGACAATGATCCCACGTGGGGGTAGACAGTCTAATTGGGATCCTGCATGATGTAACCTCTGCCCCTGCATGCTTACGTTAAGCATGCACGGTTGTAGATGAAGCCCTCCGACGGCGAGGCGGATGCCTTTAGAAGACAAACATTGGGATTAAAGGCAATGCGATGTGGGAGAGGAGGGGGGCAGGACTGGAGAAGGACTGTTCCAGTTGTGGCAGATAATAGGTCAGGGGAGCTAACAGATGGCCAGGAAACTCCCTTCCTCCCTCCCTTTGCTACCAGCAGTCTAGGATGTCCTACAAAAGCTCAGTGGGCAGCCAGCTAGAGTCACTTACCAGCTAACAGATTGTGTTTGTGAGCATAAAGAGCACACACTTTGAGCTGTGAAGGGCATTTAAAGCAGGCTGTAAGTGACAACTACCATTTTACAATGCAGTTGTTGTGTGAGGGAGATGGATAAATAGGTAGAGCTGCTGCTGAAGCCTCAGCTCTGCTGTAGTTCCATCGTGGTGGCCTTCTGGCTGCGATTGGGTAGCATGCTGGTGTTAACTAACAAGGCCGCAAGCCCACCCCCATCCCCCACACCCCACAGCTGCATGTCAACTGCTGTGTTTTTTTTTCCTCTTCAATCCAAAACAATCTAATTTTGGATGTAGCCAATAGGATGTGTGGAGTGGATCCCAGTTTTTACAACAGATGTCACGTTTTCCACTCTGTCTGCACGCTGCAGCAACCAACTCTCCATTGTTTTTTTTGTTTTTTTAAGTAAAATACAAAGTTACACTTCAACCTTAAACTGTCAGAGTTAATTAAAGTGGATTGTAATCATGCAACATGTGCTATATGTCGCTGCTAATACTTTACACGCCTCACATTTCACTGTCCGTATGTTGCTCTATTGAAGCTGTCAAAGTTAAATACATGTGACTTTAAAGGTCACAGCACACACAGGTTAAACAATTGGCATGTAATTGCTTTTAAATCTTCCTAAAACCATTGGGCTAATCAGATTCCAGATGAGCGACATACATACAGAAATAAGTGGAAGTGGATCCAGCTGCCATCATGCCAATAAAATGGATAGGTTTTTTTTTTTGTTTTTTTTTTTGTCATAGTGATGTTTGCATGTCACCAAAGCCTGTGTATTTTGGCAAGGCAGCCTTTGGTCAGTAGTCAGGTTTAGGCTTAGCGCTGACCCTGGGGAAAGTAAAGCACCATGAAAATAAGGTCAGCCACAGAACAGAATATCACTACAGTGGAAAGACCAATACACATCTATAATATTTATTATGTTAGAGATCATTAAATCATATTTTACTAGTCTTTTGGTGCATTTGTAGCCCCTTTCTGCCTCTGTTCATCATTGTTTAGATGGAAACATATTAAAAAAGTAAAATCACACAAAATAAAACATAAAAGATGATTTTCACAAATAGAATTTTCTTTTTTGCTTTCCGAATCTATAAGTAACAGTAAGTGATCTTTTTGCCCTCTAAACTATCACATAAAAACTACAAAGCATGAATATTTGCTTTTATCTTTCTGTTTTATGGTTTATAGTATTATGAATATTGCATTAAGAAAAATGATAAGATAAATCAAGTCTTTAACCAAAGCACTGTGAATAAAACTATATGTGAAGAAACAAGAGCACATGGTATAATGAAAATTTAGACTTTTGAACATTAAATATCAAAACTAAAATGTCTGTCTGCATCACTCTCACCCACAGGATACGGGACATTGGATCAAACCAGACAGACAGACTGGTGTTCACTCTCCAAAAACCCAACGCATGCAGCCCTCAGAGATGTCACGACATGTAGGTCGAATGATGACTGGAAGCTAGACGGAGCTACGAAGCGGCGACGACACATTCCAACACAAAAAAGAAAGAAAAAGAAGAATTTAAGCTACGTAAATGTGGGTGAAAGGCACACATAGAGTGGGGCTTTATTTTAGCAGCAATCTTAAACAGTTTGGCAACTAAAGCTCTGAAGGCAACAAGTTATCAGTCACTTCTCCTTCCAAGGGAATAAGGATGCAACTAGCCTACCACATAACCAGGCAAGGTCATCACCTTTTGCTGGACAGCAAATTATTGCTGCTAGTTTCAGAGCCTCCGTAAATGGTTTCCACCAACTCAAACACTGAAAAAAAAAACGGTGTGGTTTGTATTTCCATTACACCAATAAGATCTGGAAATTCATGGTAACGGGTGAAACCACTTGTTGGTACGGCTGCTGTGCCAATTCGGCTTCATATCAACATCTAGGGTGGGAGAAAAAATCGATTCAAACAAGTATCAGGATTTTTGTTGTACAATGTCAAAATCGATTTTTTTTTCTTTTCAAATTTAAATGTTTCATTTTGAGCTGGTTCATCTTAAAAACTTGGGAGGAAATATGGAACCAGATGGTTTGGTGTTAAAAAGCAACAAACAATGGGCAAGATTGAGGAATTGCAAAAAATGAATTTGAACTGCGACTTGAAACCATTTCCGGATTTGTTTCTGCATGTGCACCCTGCATCCAGCTCTGCTAAATTGTCGGCCATGCCTCTGTTCACTCTGTGGTTTAAAACTCCAAAGAGCCTGGACGGTTATCTGTCCGCTTCTCCAAGCACCATATTTAAACAACCAAAATGTTGTTAAACGTTATAACAAGTCAAACAAACATCAATGTTCTTTCAGAACGTCGGGGGGGGTTAAGAAGAGTTTTTTATCGGGCGATGTTGGTGGGAAAGTTCCAAGCTTTTCTAAAATCCCTGGTAAATGAAAAAAGTTACGGAGGAAAAGGAGGTCGAGTGAAATATTACAGTCATGTGACATGTGACTGCATCGCGTCATTTTCAAAAACTGTTTACATAAGTGTGTTGTGTTTCTGTTGAAGCCTGAAAGCTGATTAAACACTTTCAGGTTGCACTCAGAGCAACGGGAAAGTATCAGCTACAGCTTGCAGATGTTAGCTGATTTTTTATCTGCCTAAAAAGCTCTTTAGCTTCACTTCAACACACAAAACTCATCTCTGTTCACTTTGACTTCAGTTTTTTTTCCAAATGCACAGCAGAGCTAAAGGCACGACAACAAGAGCGACCCTTGAGTTTTTCTGCTTTTTCAGGTTTTGTGCTTTTATCCAGCAACTTCTTAGAAAATATGCAAAAGAAAATAACTTGAAACCCAATTCAAGTCTTTTTCTTTCCATTTTCCTTTAGAAGCAGTCATTTTTGGATTCCTTCGTTAATGAAAAAATTAAAAATGACCGGCAAAGCTATAATTTATGTATGTGTCCCACATACCTTTTGCTGTCCATTTTGTTTTATTATCACATAAATTTTTGGTAAAATGTCACTTTCATGCCCACTTTTGGTTACGGAAGTTTGATTTAATGGCTAAATATATACTATTATTTTAAAACGAAATGAGGGCTGGAACTGACTGCCTATTTATTTTAGGAAAAAAAGAAAAAACATCCTTTTTTTAGAGCAATATTAATGTTCAACTTGACTGCAGAGCCATTAACGCCTAAGAAAGGTGAACATGAATCTTGCACTCCACAGGGTGCTTCGCACAGGGCTGTTACCAGCATCTGCAATTTCCCTGACAGGATGATGACAGTTTGAACGAGGCCGAGCAGCACTCAGACGTCACGGGCGAGACATTGCATAAGGGGGCTTGTCGCAGTAACCAAGGCAAGTGGGTAAATCGCAAAAATGTTTGCCGGCTCCTGCTAAAGGGACTGGGAAGTGGGGCAGCATGACCTTGCTGATAATCTGTCTGGTCTCCCACCCTTCCAGGCCGTGAGCAACGCTCTGCATGAGATGCTGCAGGCCCGCTGTGTCTAAAGTAATAGACAGTTTGAGGATAAGGTGACATATGGTGATGCATCGGTCCTCCGTGGGCAATCCTTCATCGGCTGACCTGTGTTGTCAACACAAACAGCTAGCAGCTGCATTCAGGGCTTTCTGCATTTTAAAAATTGCAAGATGTTGAAAAATACTGACAAAATTCATTTTTCATATTTATACAACGTCAAACAAGAATCTCTGTGTAGCTATAAAAGCTATAGCAATTAAAAAGGCCGGCAGTGCAGTGCATGGGGGATGAAAAGTGTCAAATCAAGCAGGGTGTTGAGTGAGCAAGGTGATTCTAGTCCATAAAAAATAAATCAGATTATTTCTGGGTTGGAGGGCGTGCAGCACAAATCCAGAGATTATCTTCTTTTTAAACAAAAAGCTCTCCCCAACAATGGGATGAATAATTAAAAAACCAAAACGCAACGGATTCCCATATTGAGTTGTACAGAATGAAGTGAAAACAAACGAGCAAGGCAAATAAATAAGACATGAGAGGCAACTTCCTGTGTTGGACGAAGAGGCGGGCGGATCTCAGTCTGACGATAACAATGCTGCTATTTTTACTAACAGTAGCAGCCTGGTGACAAAGAGCGAAAGAAAAGGAGCGAAAGAATGGCGGGAGGAGCAAACACACAGTCTAGTGTGAACTCTACCCGGAGCAGAAGCGCTATTTTTGCCGGTTTGAAATGACAGAGGCAGACAGAGAAGAGGGTTCAGTGTGGAACGGGGACAAAGAAAGGCTTGCACCCGTTCACCGCCGTCGCCACAAAACCTCAGTGTGGTGGAAAACAGGAGAAACATGTACTGCACTTCCTGTTTGGAGGAGAAACCAAGTGGCAGTGAGACTTAGAGCTGGCTGTCATACAGTGGCATGACATTTGAGCTGCATATTGACGCCCCTCCCATTTGACCTCGCACCCCCGCCTTTTACTCTCATCTGCCCCTGCATCAATCTCCATAACAAAAGCCACACTGATACAGTCTGAATAGGAGGCTATTCTCCAGTGGCGACTGCAGTCAGAATAAAATCCAGCTTTTTATCAAAGCTGATAAGTTAGAACTTTTTATCTCACCAATCCCAACGCTTTGATCTCAGGGGGATAAAAAAATGTTTGAGAAGTCCATTTTTGTGTTTTCTTGTGCATTCCAGTCTTGTGATAGGCTTGAGAAGCTCATGGATGATTCATACGGGATTCCTGAGATTTTAAGCATCTCGGTATAGATCACGATCCTGCCTCGTGCACATAGAGGCTCTTTTTAGGAAGGGCAGCTTCAGTAATGAAGGCATGATGTTAAAATGCACAAATTAGGAGGAAACATGCAGCTTCTTTAGGGTCTATGTGATCAGGCCAAAGCCAGAATAGTCCCTCTAAGGGGGTCTTCTTGTACTGGTGTTATATCAGTGCACATGCACAATACTCTCTCTAGTTTCTGATCTACTTTCCGAGCTGCAAACCAGCTTTTTTAATATTTAATATATGTTTATGTCCCTGCTGTTATATTATTACTTATGTAGCGTAATGCTGCATTGCTTCAAACAATACAGCTTATTTTAATTGTTTTAAAACTGGGACGCACCCAAACCAGCATCGGTCCAAATACTATGTGTGTACTGTACACAATGCAACACCAATGTGTAAATTAGGGCTAACACATGAATGCAGAGTGTTTTTGTTATCATTTCTATCATCATGGGGTAACAATCTTATTACAAGTGCTTTTTTAAAAATCCAAATTTGGCATAATCCCTCAGAGAGGAGCTGATTTTGGGCACGAAAAAGCTGTGAGTATAATCCATTAAACCCACTTTATCCTCCTCATGTGCGTAGGTTCTGACAGTTTTCAAGCCAACATTTAGACTATTTTAACTTCAGGAGAAGTAAGAATAATCATCTGAACTGTTCCACAGCACCTCTGGTGTTTCCCAGATCTGCCTTCATTTCCATCTGTTCTCACTGATGCAAATTTATTTGACGTCCTAAAACATAAATATTATGAGCAAGAGAAACCTGCATAAACACAGCTTAATGTAACAAAGCTCTTGTATGTGATGCTATATTTTCATATTAAATAAAAAATCTGATCAAACAGCTGAAAGAGTTGTCAAAGTAGCAGACATGTAATAAAGAAGTTCAGTCACAGATTTATCAAACTCACTTTGAGTATTTCAATTTGACCACTATAATCGTGTATTTATGCAAATTCAGGTTTTGTTTTTATCTGCTGCTTGGAATAATAAACTATGGAGTCTACTGGACCATGTGCAGCCATGAGAGGAAAAAAAACAACAGCAGCATTGACTAGAGTAGTCATGATAAGGGACAGGAGCGCTTAGTCACTGAAATAAAATGGCTTTCTCTAAGCGGGAATGCATGTGATGTGCAGTGTCAGGGCCCGCTTTGGCTGGCAGAGTCTCTGCACGGCTCAGAGCTGGAGGCAGCAAGGCTGAGCCGGAGAAAATCTGATGCTCCTCTCCGGATCATTACACTCTGCCTCCTCCTCTTCTGTCCTGTTCTCTCATGTCACTCGTCCAAAAGGAGATCACAGTCCTCTTTTCCCCCCCCTCTCACTTCCTGTGACTCTCACACCGACCCAAAGGCGCTCCACTCCCCATCCGGCTCCTCACACACTGACCTTTCATCTTCTACTGCAGTGTGTCCGTTTCTAATCAAACGTCTACTCCTCCCTACCAAAGCATAGCCCGTTGCATTTCAGATAAGGATCTACACGTTGGCTCTTCTGGGCTCATGTCAGCTGCAGGAATGCCGGCTGCTGTAGAGGGAGGGTGTGTGAGGTGTGTGGAAAGCTGTGCACTGAAACTGAAAACCAAAATGTCAGCATCTGTCTGACGGTGGAGGAAGCTGAGTGAGTTCATTAAAACGGCTGACAGAGGCGCCGGCTACAACTGCAGCGCAGCAGATAAGCTTTAAGGTCAAGTTCAACAATCCTCTAAACAAACAAATCCCACACCGGAGCATCCTGCAGACATAATCACAGTTCAGAAAGCAGCACATGAGCCTAATTAAACAGGCCTCAAGGGGTGTAATCTGAAAGGCAACATCTTCTACCAATTATTTTTCTGGATGTTTCGCGGCTGATCATCGTCTCACCTTGATGGGCTCCGTGCTGAAGCGAATCTTCCTGGAAGGAGGCGGTTCCTCTTCCGCAGGCAGCCCGGAAATCTCCACGCAGCTGGACTCGGGCTCGTACCGGTCGTCCTCCTCCTCTTCCTCCTCATCCTTCTGGCTTCCTTCAAAGTCGTCCCCGACCGCACTGTAGGTGCTGATATCCACAGAGTCATGGCCCCACTGGTTGTCTTTGAGAGTCCTGTCCTCCTCCGCCTCAGCATCCGTCCCCCCCTCCTGCCTGAGGATGTCGCCGCTCTGAGGGGGGCTCTGCTTCTCACCGGGACTTTCTCCATTCTCCACAGACGTGTGAATGTCACCTTGGCGTGCTGCGCCGCCCGGCTCCTTGGCCCCGGAGCGATCCTCGGGTCTGACCTCTGCTTTGGCCTCAACGCCAGCATTGGAGACAGTCTTTTCCTTCTGATAACTCAGCTCTCCTACATTACTGGAGAGTTCAGTCGTCTGGCTAGCATTCTGGCCCCCGTTGATACTTTTAGATGGGAGGGTGGCCCTTCCTCTTGGGCCCTTTGGTGGCGTCTCTTGACCCTTCTGATTGCTTATCTCTTCCTCTTGGTTGCCTGATGCAAAGGCACAAACCCTCTTAGTGATTATCTTTGAGTTCAACACCCCCACCTTGGTGCTGACCCCTCTGGAGGAAGGGAGCGGAGGTGTGGAGGAGAGGCGGTGGAGGTTGTTCCGGAGCTCGGCTGCCCTCTCAAACACAGCGCTGAGCTGGCTGACTGTGGGGGACACAGCTTCGCTGGTGTCCAGGCTGTCCAGGGACTCCGTGCTGCCGTTGAAGCGCGCCACCACGTCCAGCCTGCCGTCCTGGAAGCCTGCCGTCTTCTCTGTCTTCAGCAGGACCCTGGTGGTGGCCAGCTTCTCCTGCTGCTGCTGCCGCTCCTGCTGCTGCTCGAAGATGCGGCGGGTCTCCTGCAGCTTGGAGTAGCTGGGCGATGAGGCCCGCTGGTGCCCGTTCTCCGGTTTGGTGTCGAACTTGCTGACGCGCTCGGACACGGTGGATCCCAGCTTCAGCAGCGCACTGTGGTCCACGTTCTCGTTCAGGCTCCCGGCTCTGGGCAGTGACAGGCGCACGGACTTGTCCGCGCTCCTCTCGCCTTCCTCTCCCTCCGCGTCGGCCGGGGATGTGGTCTGCATCTGCTGGAACATGTTTTTAATACGGTGCACGTTGGAGCCGTACCTGCGCCCCCGGGGCCCCTCCTGCATGTCCCCGTTCGCAGCATTGTCTTTGACTGGCTTCAGGGCCTGCATCCCCGCCTCGTACGCGTTCCTGTGCGGGGATGGGCTCCGGAGCGTGGAGCCAGAGCCGGTGCTCTTGGATGTGGATTCGGTCTTCATCATGGTCACTCAGGCGTCGCAACGGATGCTCAGGGACGGCATGTCTCCCAACTCCCACTGGCAAATGTGTGTTCTCCACCAGCAGCCGATCCCAGCGAGGTGGCGGCCAGCCTGGACCGGCGGAGGGTGAGAAACAAAAACAACAGATCGCGTTAAAGGCCTGCTTGCATCCGCTGCAATTCTTGCCTAGTGCAACAGAGAAAGTGAGGACGATGCATCTGTCATTAGCTCGTCTGCAGCCACACCAGTGCAAACCCAACAATCAGATAATTGCATTAGGCACAGAAAATATTTGCAAAGGAAAACAGAAGAGTGATGAGCGGCGGATTTAGCGCGTCGGACGGCAGATTGCTTACGTTTAATCCTTTTTTACGGGCAGCATCATTTTGATCTCTTCATTCTGTGAGCCGCAGATTTCTGGTCCTCTCGTAGCGGCAGACTGCTGCTGCATGGAGCAGGAGGCACCGGGGTCCTAGTGTCCGCCTTAGATTTTTTTTTTTATGAAAGTCAGGACATCTAATTACAGCTTCCACATATTCAGGAGAAATGCAATAAATTTGAGTGGTTACAAATGATCAGCTATTATGTTTGTGGGGCTTATGTGTTACAGATTGTTTTTTAAAAGACAGAAAAGAGGAGACAAAAAGGGATTTCTATGAGATTCTAAAGTTGAGCTAATAGATAACTCTGCTTTCTCTCCCTATGAGGTTTATTACATAAAATCTAGATAAACATGGTTAAGAATTGCTTTAAGTTCATCACTGTTCACTTAAAGGCTGGATCCCAAGAACAGGGCTCTCAAACCAACCAATCAGAGGGGTCAATCCAGCCACACATGAATTAGGTAAATATGAAAGTCACATAGAAGACATTAAAGGTACTGTGTGTAAGAATTACTGATATCTAGTCGTACAGATGGACATAAAATTTACTTCACTGGTGGTCATCAGTGGTTAAAATTCTTCCAGACATGTTTTCATCTGTGAGTGGATCCAGTGGCCCCTGCTCAGGTGCAGTGATGACTGCACTGCAGGTAACTATACTTCAAAGTTGTGCACTTGTGTACCCTTTTCTCCTATGTGGCTTTTAATGTGTTAGTGGTGCTCTAGTCTAGTGCCTATCATTTGGAGTTTTAAAGCTCAGAGGGTTCTGAATACACACAGATGTTTGTCCATTCAGAGACAAACCATTCGGTAAAACTGGTGGTACATGGATGACAGCTGTATGTATGAGATATAAATTGCTTGTTGTGACTGAACAAATACAATAGTTATTTATTAAGGTGATCAGATAATATTCATTATAAATTACTTTTGTGTTTCATTAAATCTACCCGATTGTGACTTTTAAGTAATGATAAATATACTATAAATGATAAATTGAAGCAAACTAATCTTAGTTTTCTCAATAAATCTCAGGCTTTTCATATTTTTTTCTAAAAGGACAGTTTATCAAACGTGTGATAATTATAACAAAGGAGGAAATGTAGAGTTTTAGTTATTATTATGCTGTTAGTTATGCTACTAGTCTGGCCCATTCGAGTTTAAAAGCTCGGTATGAGGCCTCTGGACTAAAATGAGTTTCATATCCCTGTGGCTTATTCCGGGAGAAGCATGAACTTTTTTCTTGTTCTCATCTAGAAAAAAGGAACTTGGATTGGAAATTATTGCTGCTATTCTGAACATTTTAGGCGAGCAAAAGTCAAAGTTTGTTTTTTAAATATGAAAAACAGATACATTTTTAATTGTTTATAAAAACAGACTTTTTTGTTGTTTCTCAAGATGAAGAACAAAGTTCACGCGGAGAATAAATTCAAGGCGGCTGCTAGATAACTCGACTGGCTTTAGGACCCAGCACAGTTCCACCACGTCAAACCGCCGCGGCCAATAACATGTCCGTTATTTGCAGTCCACATTGTCGCTTCCTGCATTCTGCATCTGCGCTGACAGATGCATGAAACACCGTCACTGTCAGTGCACAAAGAATCCTCCTTATTTTAAGGGCTTGAACCTACCCACACAGTATCCCGTTTTACAGTTTTAATGGGGCTTTTTAATTAGAAAAACAGTAAACTAATGCACCTGTTTTAGGAGGAAACAACATGAGAGGATGTATTTTCTAACATCATCATCTCATGTTGTTTACTTTAGACAAAATGAAATATGTTAAATGTTAAAAATCATACATTTTGGTGTGTAAAAACAGTTTATAATAAGAAAGACAAAATGATTGTGATTTATCAGTCTTTCTCCAGGTACAAATGGTGAATGTACTTGACAGAACCAAGATGTACTCCGTTATATAGGCTACTGTTCATTCAAATTTTTTTATTTAATCCTCAGCAGTTCTTGAGGGGTTTTGTTTTTCTTTTAATGTATTTATTTGAAGTTTTTTCGATTTTTCTGCATCAAAAGTGAGAGTATAAGAACAGCCCATGAGGTCGATGATTGCTGCTTTGCAATGAAATATTTATTTGGCTTTATAAAAGTCCAAATAGGGCTTTCATAAGCTTACATTAGTATTTTTAATATGTCTCTCAGAAGATTTTTTTATCATATACAGTATAAGTTTGAAATGATGTTTAACCTATTTTATTCACAGACAATATTTAATTCTGGTCAGACTAACTCCTCATTTATCAATCACAAACATTTCCTCCTTTGAGCTGGGTCTCCAGACCAACATATGTTTTCAGTTTTCCTGCAGTTTAACATAAAACTATCTGACTGAATATTGAGAAACCTGGTGAAGAGATGGAGCTCAGGCAAGGGAAGAACCCATTAAATTTTGATCCAGATCACTATCATTAAAATTGCAAAATAGGGTGCTGACCATGGCACGGGATGCACTCTACCCTGAATAAATAAATGAATAAATAAGTGTTTATGTGAGTATAAAACTGTGCTAGAAGAAGCACTAGACATACCCAGTTTTTTTTTTTTAAACTATGTACAGATGTACACCACAAACGGCAGAAT
Organism: Craterocephalus amniculus; assembly: GCA_036024015.1. Classification (NCBI taxonomy): domain Eukaryota; kingdom Metazoa; phylum Chordata; class Actinopteri; order Atheriniformes; family Atherinidae; genus Craterocephalus; species Craterocephalus amniculus. Next base: position 16,255 of record JAVQJG010274790.1, read on the forward strand.
AGACACTTTTTTTTTGCATCACATAAGGTCAGCAGTGTTTTTTGATCAATGATACCATAGGACCAACTGAGGTTGTCAAAATATAATTAATCAGTAATGGAATGCACAAGCAGAGTGCACATATGTGTTACTTTAAAAACTTAAGTGTGTTGTTGCCAAAGGCATGGAAAAATGTATTACTGAGTTATTTGATTCCATATCAAAAGAGGGAATAATACAGCTATCATTTTACAGACAGACAGACTGGCTGACCCCCTTCCGGATGTTTTTGGGTGAATGAGTGAGGCAAAAATAGCTGCAGTGACCAACCCCTCTCCACTTGCCTCTGTCAATCAAAGGTCACAACAAGATGGCAGGCTGCGGGAGCTGGATCTTCTTTTTTACAGGCAAGTTTACCCCTGAATTTATTCATGCAATATAAAAACATGTCTAGTCTTTATTTTGAGGCATTATGTCAGCATTTAGAGACAAAGTTTTCCAGCAGTATCAACTCTGGAAGTCTGATCCGAATTGACAAGACTGCAGAGTCAAATGTTGTGTCGTCATACTTTCATGTCAACTTTTAAGGTTTTTTTGTTTGTTTGTTTGTTTTGTTTTTTTGGAAAATCCAAAACATTTTCACCCTACAGTTAAAATCTGAGCCATGTTTTTTTTTACACATCCACACAGTCTGTGCTGCCAGCTTGTTTGGGGCCAATGCAGAGATCAAACTTACCATTCCTGTGGGGAGGTTATTTACATACGAGCTGCTGAGAGAGACTTTCCAGAATGACTTTGAACCTTTGTCAAAACTTTACGGTAAGCCTGATTTATACATTTTCTTAAAACAAAAACAAGCGATAAAGATGAAAACCAAGAAATAAATCTCCTATCCCATTTTTGTATGTTGTGAAGCTGGACGCTTGTACGATGACCCCATGATTTTTAAGTGCAACATGCAGAATTTCCCAGACCTTCCAGAGTGGTTGCGCTTCACTCAGCGCCGTCCCTTGGATAACGGCTTCCTGTACGGCACACCAATGTCTCCTGGAAAAAGTGTAATTGAGGTGTGAGGTTTTTGCTTAAATCCTGTCAGAATTCAGCTTGTATGAGTTTACGTTGTGCACCAAACATAAATGCCATACCAGTGCAGTGAAATAGAGAAATATGACAGTATCAGAAAAATGTCTGATGTCTGACACCTTACTCTGTTTTGAGGCCATGTTGAAAATTCAGCAAGTGAAATGTCTGGAAAATGTGAGACACAAATTTCTCAATTATCATTTTAGTATATTTTGTAGATGGAAAACATGATGCTTTTGGGTTTTACAAACAAACATGAAAAACTTCGCTTATTTTATAAATGTAGTATGATAAAACTGACAGCAAGAAAACAAGATAACCTCAGTAGGACCTATAAAAACATACAATCTTGTAGCAGAGGTTTAACAAATAAAACTATGATAAAGTAAGCTACTGGAAATTTTAATGTAAATCATTTTTATTGCAACTTACATTTGGGCTGTTTTTAATCAGAGAAAATAGAAAAGCTAATCACTTGTTATTTTTAAGCAGAGAACAAATTCATCTCAAATGCTCTTAAAATCACAGCCCAAAGTATGCCAGGGTGTATATGAATACAATTCTCCTTTTTCTGACAGATCTATGCAATCAACATGCGGAGCTACGACACAGCCAGACACGTTCTTGTAATCAAAGTGACTCCAGGTATGTTTTTTTTGTGCTCTGTAGAGCTGCAGTAACAATGAGTGAGTATGACAGATAAGAAAGGGGAGGTAAAGAAATGTCATTTCACTGATGCCACTCACAGAGAAGATGCTGCCCTATCAAGCCGAGTTCTTCATCAAGCTGAGGGAGATTGAAAAAGTGCTGCCCTCTCCTGTTCAGGATGAGATAAAACAGGATTTGCAAAAGTTGTGGAAGGCAGAAGCCTTGGAAGTGGTCAACATCACAAACGCCCTGGACCGCGGCGGCAGAGTTCCCCTCCCTATTGCAGGGCATTTTGAAGGGTAAGAAAGTCAGTTATTTAGGTTAAGATTTGCTCCGAAATAAATGTGTGTTTATTCAAATCTGATTTGTGCCAGCGTATATGTGAAGGTGGGGTCTGCAAAGTATTTCTCAGACTGTCTCCGGAGGGTGCTGACTCCAGACCACCAAAGGCAGTGCAGAGCAGGGGCCAAAGATAAGGCGCCTGGAGGATGCAACTTCTGCAGGATTCCCAGCAACTGCATCACCTGGTGTAAGACCGAGCTGGTAAGGCCTTAAAAACACATATCCAAGGTAGGAAATTTTTTATTCCAGTAAGTTCGCGTACTGATTTTATTTTACTAATGTATCAGAGATGGAAACTGTTTATGTAAATGAAAATTCTCCCATCTGTTCATGAATGCGCCTCATGGTTACACTTCTGCTGCCTCTGCCTGCAGTTTGACCTGACCAAGCAGGAGCCCGAGCCACCTGCTCCCACCATTGGCTCAAGGATCTTGGAGTCTGGAGGTGACTTCAACCCCCCAGAGTCTCCCCCGAGCAGAGACTTCTTCCCAGACTACATTGTGACAGTGATTGTGCCCCTAATCATCGCCATCATCCTGAGTCTGCTGCTAGCCTACGTCATGTTCGGCAGGCGAGAGGGAGTGTATGTATCTATTTTAGATCTGCAGACTTAAAAAATATCCACAATGAAGCAATGATAACACAGATAATTTGTTACATTAAACTGACAAACCTTTTTTTTTCAGAGAGAAAAGGAATGCAAGGACAAACCAGTAAGTAAATTGTCCTATTTTTCGTTTGACGGCTGCAGGCACTAGATTGAGTCAAATAAGGTGTCATTTTACAAATTATCACCTGAGGTTCGGGGAAAAACAAAACTAAATCTCAAAGAGATGTCAACAGAAAATACTTTGGTGTCATTTCACCTTATTTTGTTTCTTTCTATCCTCGTCTTTTGAGTGTGTTCCTGAAGCTCATATTATAGATTTATTTATATCTTCTAAAAGCCTAAATATAGTCGGTCAGTGAAAACTCCCAAAATACGTCTCTTTAAATCTGCGCCCTTCACAAAATAGTGAGTGAGAGTTGTTTGGGGGGGTTCACAGTGGAGTGTACCAGTCATGCCAACACTGGAGGCAAGGAGGCTTCTGTATACTGAAGCAACTACCATTTCATGTGACTTACTGTAATAATACTTTCATTTCATTAGACATCCACTGTGCTGTTTACTGCAGGTTTTTTGGGTTTTTTTCGACCACTGTGCCGGGAAAGATCCTCAGGTGTGCTGTGGGAAATAATCCAATTTCCACTCATTGGTCTAAAAAAGGTTTTGAAAAACTAATTAGTTTGGGGGGAAATTATGCCAAATAATATTTGATTCCCGTTCAGAATGATTTTATACTGTTAGTTTAGGCTGGAGAGTTTTCTTTTTGATATGTTCAGTCTGTGGTGGGCCATTCAGGTGTAGCGAGTCCTTTCATGTTTTTGTTATAAGAATAGTTCTACATTAGAGTAAACTCTTAGACCTACATCAATCTGTATATGTCTCTTACTTGCACATATTTAACTTGTGTTTTTGGGGGTTGTGGGGGGTTTGAGATGAAACAAATACTCAAAGCAATGCTTTCTGCAGAATCCAGCTGTATCACCACCACACCATTCATGGGAACATTGATGAGCTGAGGAGCATGGCTGGAGACCGCGGTGGACCTCCACCTCTATCAACGCTCCCCATGTTCAACTGCCGTACGGGAGAGAGATCCTCACCGCTGCAGTCTGACAGCATCCCTCTCATCATGGCTCAGCAGTAAGCGTCTTACCCAGCATGTGCAGTTATGATCTGCAACAGTGCTTTTATTAAAAAAAGGTTTTTATTAGGATTTCTTTCTTGTTAAATAACCTTTTTCCCCCTACTTTTTCAGTGATCCCTACAGTGATACTTTGCCCAGGTAAACCACAGCATTGTATTTTTTTCTTCTTTGTGTTATCCCGTATTCTACTCATACTATTTTTTTTCTTTTACAGGAAGTGATGACAATTTTGGATGACATCTCTCTTTGATGAGACAATCCATTTTGCTACAGTCCAAGGCTATATTTGCAGTGTGGTGCATTATTTTTTTCTCCTTTTAGTTCTATTGAAATAAACCAATAGAGAGCCGTTTATCTAATTATCTTTATGGATTGTATGATTTTCCCCGGAACGGCAGAATCTATTTTGTCTCTTTTCTGTCTTTGCAACATTAAGCAGATTTGAAAAAGTAAAGCAATTTATGTGAGAGTAATACCAAGCCACATTTTTTTCTTGAACCGAACAAAGGAGCTTTGATATGTATCTTTATAAATGTGTAAACTGTCATACATGTCATATCCAGTTAAATAATCAGGTCTCTATAAAATCAAGGAGGCAGGTTTTTATTTGCTGGAACCATTCCTCATACTCATTCTGGCTTATCCCTTCTGACTGCACTTATGATGTATTTCAAATTAGTCAGATCAAATAGCTGGGAAATTGTGAATCTCTCCATTTAAACTCTTAACAGGCATTTTGAAGTAATAACTTAAGCAAAAAGAAATTAACTAACACCTTCAATGTCAAAGTGTCCATTACTTTTATCTCACCACAGGAGGTAGTAGAGTACAGGCTGGAAATGTGGGCTTCAGTATTTTTGATGTCAAGTAAAGTTTACAGTGAGCGAATGAATGGGCTTTTCCATTGTGATAACACATAAAAGATTAGCCGCTTCCACTGCATAGTTTCAGTGTGGTACAAAAATCCACATAGACTGTGTGATTCATGGACTTCATGTCATCATTAACACATCTGTTAGGTAATATGGGATTGTTTTGCTTTTTATAAAAAGATATTAAAACATAACTGTGACAGAAACTGTGTTTTATCCATTATGAATGTTCTTTTCTTGTCCCATCAGTTTAGAAATGAGCTGTTGTTGCATGTATATCCACCAGAGGTCGCTGTTATACCTTAATCTGATTTAAAAGTCTTCTTTATTATTCCCTGACCTCTTCTTTGAAAGTTGACCTATTTTTGATTGAGACTTCTCCAAGATCTAAACATCATGTTTTATGTTTGATTTCTTCTGCATATAGAGACTGAATCTAAAAGCCATGCTGGAATCTTGAATATTGGCCTTGCTTTCACTGCTGCTTAACAGAAAGGTATTCAGTGCAACTGCTGTGGAACAGTTGATTTCTAAACATTCACCTAAAAGTGTTTGTGTCTCCTTTTGCCAAAAGTCTTGATTTGAAAAAAATGACATCCAGCCTGAATCGTAGTTACATTTCCTGAATCCGCTCAACTTCAGTTTCACAACAGTTGCCAAACAGAACAGTGAAAACTCTGCCACTGAGTAGACCACTTCACATGCTTTATTTCAGCACCCACAATAATTAAAAACATCTTGATTTATTATACATGTACAAAATAAGTACAGAATCTCTCTTTTAAACCATGAAAGTGGGTCTGCTTCAATTTTTTTTTAAGAAACCCTTCGTGAAAAAGACATCAACAAACAACATAAACAACAGGGTGGAAGATGTGTGCTGTTTTTTTTTCTTTTGTTTATAATGAAGATAAGTTTTCCACAGGGGCAAACAGGCAGAAGGATCAACAATGAACACAGGAGCAGGGAAATGTTATTGAACCAGAAGTCACTTGCTTGTATCTACAAAGACATGACATGCATTACATCTGCAATGATCACCTTTTCAGAGGGCCTTTGTTATAAAACCAACACTTCAGAAGAATACAATTGCACTGCATAGACAACAAGACAATGAGTCAATTTAGTAGCACCAAAGTTCTGCAGGTCTTAGTGGCGACAATTACAGTATGACAATGAGAGTTTCACCATCATATACCAATAACTGGACCTCATTGAACTGGCATTAGCACCATTGGATGATTCAATTTGCCCCCAAAAGACTTGTTGTGTATAATATTCCCTTTTCGTTTAAGAAAAATTGGGGGTGACTTCTTTTACTGAGGTAGCCATTTACATATTGCAATGAAGGTGAGCATGTTTGCTCTTTTGTTGCGTTGTTGGACCAAAATTCAGGTGTTTTCGTTGTTTTTTTTCACCATGATTTGAGATCAAGAAGACACTTCACACTTTTTACAATTTATTTAACACCAGAAAAATGGTACATTTCATTTGTCGTTTTCAATGTCCTTCTGCAGTGGTAGAAAATGGCAAAAGTCACCTGTGTTTCATTGAGTGTGTCAATGTTTTCTTTATGTTCTTTTTCTCAATTTCCAAGGGGAAATTTTACACAAGTATATATTATTTTCTTGTTGCCAGTGAAAACAAAGATTCTTTTTAAAGTGTCCTCGTGGTTGGTTTCAGTTGAAGTAGCAGTCCCAAAAATCTTCTCATGATTGGAAAAACACAAACACCGTCTTCAGCAGAGTGGTTTAAAGCATGTGGACCAATGGGAGCCGAATGAGTTTTGATTGCATAGGGAGAAAAAAAGGATTAAGAGATGACTGCTAGAAAAAAAAACAACAATGTCATGTCCATGTTTCTTTCATTTTTACAAGAAGCAAACGGGGCCAACTTCGACGCCAAATTCCTGATCGCGTGCACCAACATCCATAGGAGCAATGTCAATGATGGGAAGACGGGATGTTTTTGTTGTCTTGTAGTCGATGACTGTCTTGCCCCATGTGCCAGTGTGTGACTGTGGAGGGGAAAAAAAGGACATAAACGTTTTGGAAAAATTGCTAAAGCATAATAAGATTTTTACTTTCTATTTAACTTCTTTGACTTCCGAAATGTCAATAAATGCAAAGTGTAATGCGGACTCACCGTGCAGCCATCCTCGCTGACACTGTATGTGAAGCGGCTGTTGCCCTCGGCTCTGATCTCGATGTCGTTGGAGCCCTGGAGAAGCAGGGCCTTCTTCAGGTTGCCGGTGGCAGAATCCATGTAGGCAATGCTGTTCTTGCAGTGGTATGTAATGTTCTGAGAGGCCTGGTTGGACATCAGGCGCATGAAGGCAATCTGAATGCTGACATCCTCAGGATCGGCCTCACTGCTACCATACTGGAACTGTAAGATAAGGGGAAGTTATGGATGGATGGTGTGCCTTGCTTTACCATAAAGCCTGAACGACACGATGCAGATGTTTTCTCACCTGGAATCCACCGGTCATGGACTCGCTGAACCAGACGTGCTTCTTCTCTCTGATGTTCTTGCTGAGGTACCAGTTCTTCATGGGGATGCTGGACTCACTTGGGAAGATGCAGGTCTCTCCGGTCTCCATGTTGCAGTGGACCTGGATGGCGTCCAGAGCAGATCCCTGGTTGGGGTCGACCCAGTACGTGCCTGTAATGCAGGGACGCAAAAGTGGTTCAGCTCGAGTTCATCCATGAGTTCTGCTCCATCTCTCAGCCCACTCGTCTGCACTCACCACTCTTCCACTCAGGATGGCACATCCTCAGGTCACGGCACATGCGTGCTGGGCTCTTCTGGGTACCATCGGGGCTGCGGATCTTCTCAACCTTCTGAGCGAGGGTCTTGAGTGTGGTGTCAACCTCCATGTCACGGTCGCGCATCATGTTGGGGTCATCGGCACGGTAGCCTCCACGCAGGGGATCGGGGGCCTTCTCCTGATGTGGTGGGCTGATGAAGTCAAATCCACCTCCGGGAGCTCCAGGAAGTCCAGCGGGTCCAGGAGGTCCAGGAGGACCCTGTTTTGAAACACAATGACATTACAAACTGTAGACATACTCCAAAGAATTGGTAGAGTGAAGGATTTAAAGATGATAAAGGAACTCACAGCAGGTCCCATCTCTCCGTTGCGACCACGAGGTCCAGGGGGTCCAATGGGTCCGGGCATACCGTTCATGCCATCCTTACCAGGGGAACCGCTGTTTCCAGAAGGTCCCTATGAAGCAAAACCGATTGATCACTGGAGAGAAAGCATCATCTCAGACTACCACTACTTATCTCTGTGTGTGAGGGGTGACATTTCTTAATCTCTTCATGAAAAGTGATCAAACCCAACAAGCTTATAATGTTCTTCACACTCTGGATACATAAACTCTGCTATATATCCACCAGATTTGCCCAAAATCTCAAGTCTGGCCCTCAAAATCATTGCTGGCTCAAAGCCTTTTGGCCCATGTTTGGTCCAATAAATGAAAGGTTTGATTTTCATTTGTCAAGTGCAATAATCTTATTTACTTTTCTAACTTCATGTGATTCTATAAACCACTGAATGCCCCTTTTTTCTATGGAGGGGAAATTTAAACTCTCCATGTGTAGCTTTTTAATTTGTTTTAAAATTTCATGTGTATGTGCAAACAACTGCATGATAACCGTGTGGCATGCAGTAAAAACAACTGGCTTACTCGTGGTCCAGCAGGTCCAGATGCACCAGCAGGTCCTCTCTCTCCAGCAGGTCCCTAGAGGCAGACAGAGAAGCAAATGTTATATCAGGAATGACAAAACATGGAACGAATGGAAAACAATTTCCGAAATGTCTTTTTTACAAAGTCAAGTTCAGCTACAATTAAAGAAATAAATGCAGCTTATCATTTTGTCAAAGTACGAAGTAACCAAATTTAAAAAGTTACTCACACCAGGTCCGGGCATACCCGGCATGCCAGAAAATCCTCTGTGTCCCTTGTGGCCTCTGTCTCCAGCCTCACCAGTCTCTCCTCTGTCTCCCTTGGCACCAGCAGGGCCCTGAATAAACACAAAGGTGGCATCACATATTAAGCCATGAGCAAATTCTGAGTGACTTGATAATAATTCATTGACTTTTGTCATATAGTAAAGAACGTACAGCAGGACCACGGACACCAGCGGGGCCAGAAGGACCAGCGGGACCAGCGGGGCCCTGGAGGGAAAAGAGAGGGTGAAAATTCAGTTAGCTGAGCAGATTCATCCACCAACGGCGTAGATCTGGAAAAGTAGCAGCAAGGACTTACACTCTCTCCACGGTCACCAGTCTTGCCAGAGGCGCCAAGAGCACCAGGGGCTCCAGGAGCACCAGGAGGTCCAGGGGGTCCAGGGTTACCAGACTCACCACGGTCTCCCTATGGGACAAAGTCTCCAGTAAGATCCAGCAAAGCACCTAAAAGCTCGTTTTCCTAGTTTAGCACCCTGATTAGGATTAAGTTAAACCAACAAAAATGGATTACCTTAGGGCCAGAGGCTCCGTCGCGACCAGGAGCACCATCGTGACCAGGGGATCCCTGTAAAAGAACATTGATGATGGTTGATCATCAATGTTTCCCAGCGAGGTCTGAATATGTCTGAGCTGTGGGAGAATCTTCTTTCAACACAGCAAACAAAGCTTCATACCTCACGGCCAGCCTCTCCAGGAGCACCAGACTGTCCAGGGGGTCCAGCAGGTCCAGGGGGTCCACGCTCACCAACAGGTCCAGAGGGTCCCTGCTTTCCAGGCTCACCCTGAAGATCAAACAGAAGAGGTTAGTTCTGTGGGGGCAGGAAAAGAGAATAAAACAAGAATATGATTGAGATGATGGAAAGGAGTCAGATACTCACAGCTGGTCCAGGCATGCCAGAGAAACCACGCTCTCCACGCTGTCCAGAGAGACCTACAATACCACGAGGTCCAGCAATACCTTGGGGTCCAGCCACACCAGCAGTACCCTGTACAGGAGGACACAGCGGTCATTAAACAGGTGTACAATTTCAAACACAGGGCTGTGATATTCTGTCCCCTCAGAGCACTCACAGGGGCTCCATCAGCACCAGGGGATCCCTTCTCTCCAGCAGGTCCTGCGATTCCAGCAGCACCAGCCTCACCAGGGCGACCAGCAGGGCCAGTCTCACCGCGAGCTCCTCTGGCTCCATCTTTGCCAACAGGTCCAATAGGTCCAGGGGCTCCAGCAGCTCCCTGAAAACATGATACCATCGTCCCTTAGTGATCATTGCTGTCACATGACCTAAAAGCACGAGGTCATATGATTATGTGTTCATGATTAAACTCACAGCGGGGCCAGGGGGTCCAACTCTACCAGCAGGTCCGGGGAAACCAGTAGCACCCTACGAAGACACACACATGTGATGACACAACAAAAGGGATTTCTTATATAGATAATTTTTTATGTGATAAGTTTTAAGCAATGTAATGTTTAAATATCTAGAGGTGGTAAAGCAGCACTTTAACATGAATTACAACAAGAGAAACCTGATCACTTTGGTATTTTATTACTGATGTTCATGGAAGGAGTTGACTTCTTCTTAAAGCCATTTGTGT
>JAVQJG010274805.1:0-38199 GCA_036024015.1 Craterocephalus amniculus
GTCATTTATTTCACAAAAACTGGGTCAAGATGTGGGAGCAATGCACTCAAATAGATCCCCACGGGTGTTTGTTCATCCAGGCCAACTGAAATGGGAAGTGGCTCATTCACAGAAGGCAGAACAACGGTAAAAACGTTATCCAAGCAGGGGATGGCTGCAGTGCATTTTAAAAAGTGTATTTTACTTCTCAGCCTGACCCTTTACTGTTAGGGTTTGCAGGCACTCACTGATTGACTGCACTCTTTAAAATGCACCATTAAATTCTGGAGTGTGGGAGGATTTTTGCACTTTGGCAACCCCTAATGAAGATTAATACAGGATACATCTAGAGTCCTGTCTCTTCTCTGAGCTCTCCCCAGACGGTAAAAGTCTATTCAATGTTAAATCTTTCTCTCTTAGTCTCTCTGTTTCCTTTCATTGTCTCCTCCAATAATATCCTCTGGTGTTTCTATGCCGAATAAGTCATGGTACACCTTCAAAACAGCTACTGTCTTTATGTTCAGTTGCTGGAGTGTGATGAAGAGCTGTGATGCAAAACACAGCTGTTACTTGATGCCCCAGGCTGGAGCATAAAGTTGCTGAGGGCTGTTTTTCAGCCTTAGGTCACTAAAGGAAATGACGGCTCCATGAATGTACGTAATTTCAGAGTTTTAAAGGTAGCGTGTGAACGAATGACTGACATAATAGTAAAGGAGGCGCATAGAAATTATTTCAAAAGCTAAGAACAGTTGTGAATGCATAGTGGTCAACAATGGCCAAACTTTTTTCAGACACAAACGTGTTTTCATGACTGCAACGACTTCAAAGCCTGTACATGTGTACGGTATTCTTCTAGGTTCTTTTAATGTGTTACTTTTCCAACACTGTAGTGAAATTAGTGGCATGAATGCCATTTCTACCCAAAGCCACTCATTATAGCAGGATAAAAACATAATAGTTAGTTAAGTAAAGTAAATAGATACCAACAGAAACACAGATTTATACAATATATTACATTGTTTTGCTATTGACCTTTGAGTTTGTTACACACTGTACTCTACCTGAAGCAGAAATTGTATTGATTTTAAGTCTTGGCACAGAGAAAACAAAGCAAAAGCCAGGAAGTGGGTTGCTATCCTGATGCAAAGGTCTCCTGTATTACACAGCAGAGAATATACAGGAAATGATGCACTGGTACTGAATGGCCTTAAAATTTAACAGGATGCTCAAAAGCATCCAGTGTGAGATCACAGCTGTCTGTAGCTGTGAAAACAGATCTATCTTTCTAATATCTTGTACTGGCAAAACATTTTTGTGGTCAAATTACAGCGAGGATCAAGATTCTGATAAACTTTTCAATTATGCATGGAAATGGATGCTGTGTGTATACATGCAGCAGCACACAAATCCTCCACACTTACTCTTAAGATACAAATCCTTCTGTGTTGAATATTTCAACAAATAATGTCACACCATATAATGTACTGCATTGCTCACAAATCTGCACAATTAACAAGATGCGGAGATCTTAAATCTAGCCAATGAGGTAATTTCTGCCTTTTTTAGAGGAGGATGACTGAGCAAAGGAAGTACGATGGACATAATATGCCTCATCTTGTCTAATGGTGGAAAAGGATAAATTAAATATAAAACAAGAGCTCAGCACTCTTTTTTACCTAAGAGACCCTTGTTTAGCCCCAGCAGGGAATTTGTCTTCTTTTTATCTTAGATACCACAGCTTTCTCTTTATTTAACCTTTCATGCATAGTTTCTCTACAGTGTAGACCTATTTGACAGGTTTTCCCAGTATATTCATGGGTGGGGATGGAATAATTGCAATTTTGCCGCTTCAGGGGACATCAGTGAATCATTCAGTACTCAATAGAATAAATATTTATACATGTACTTACACACATTGTAATAACCAAACTTTCTTTTATGATAAACAAGAAAAGGAAACGATACAGCCACTTAAAAAAAAGAAAAAATTAGAATATTCATATTAAAGAAATATGAAAAGCACATTTAATTTAATCATTTTGAATAAACTATCAAAACACATTCAATAAGTAAAAAGTAAATATGATTAAAAAATAAATGTTTATGTCTATGGAAGTTAATTACTATATACAATAAACATGAGGCACTGTTTCTTACATGAAAGGGTTAATCACTCAGTCCAGAATTTAAAAAATGCTTGTTAAAGTGTTGCCGTCATTCCCGGCGGTGACAGTGAAAAGCATGGCAGCCTCAACACTGACGCAGAGCTGATATTAAAGTCACAGCTAATCAAGAGTAGCTTTAGTGGTGTGAAGGGTTTTTTTTTACTCAAGAGCTTATCTGTCACTGTAGTGTAAAAAAGCTGCGTACAGGAAATGCGATACCAAACAAAGACTTCTATCTGTCTATGAAGCTTCAGATAATTTCACAAGGAGCGTGGAAGCTTCTGATCCATTTCAGTCCTTGTCTGACAGAATAAGAAGAGATGCCCGAGTCCCCTGCTACCCCAGCACCTCCTCTCTTACGCCTCTCTCGTTAGCATTCTCCTTACTCCCCTTACTCCTCTTGGCATTCTTGGTCTCATTCCTACGCATCAATCCTCATCTGCCGCTCCGTCTGATTTGGCATTTGGTAAAGTCGAGTGGTAATTGTCTTTTGAGGGATGATGTCAGGCAATCATGGTGGCTCATTTCATGTCATTTGCATGGGGAACCTGTTCGAGCAGAGTGACTGTCATTCTGCTTTGCTTCCCTTTGAGTGACAGTAAAGATGTGGGGAGATGGAAGAGAGTCATGGACAAAGTTTGATGACAGGATAGATGTGTTGTGATGTAAAATATATGCTCAAAATGGAAATTCAGATCACTGAGTAGCCGTTTCAGCTTATTAGCTCGTTTCCCTTCCATCTCTGCCTCGACATTTGCAACTATTTATGCATTAGAGTGAGATTGAAATTTATCAAGGTGCTCAGCCAATGTTTGTGTAGACCTCATGGAGCCAAATTTTTAAAGTGGAGCTGCTCTTTGAAGCCATGGGGCCAGGAAGTGATAGGGAAATGTGTAAGAGAGGAAGGATGGCTGTGCTTTGATGTGCAGAAATAGATAGCATCAAAGGCCCTCTGACAAAAACACACTTTTCTTTGTTATTGATGGTGCACTGACTTGGAACTTTTAAAAGAAAGACCGTTTCAGATGGTTTTAAACCCAGAAAATCAATTTACTGATACAGAAGGAAAACAAGAGGAGACTAATTATTATTTTTCTTTATTTAGCAGTGATTCCTCCTTTTTGGGTTGAATAATATTTAATAGACATTGTGATGGTGTTTTACGTGTTTTACCCACACCATCAGAGTAAAGCCTGTTTCAGACACGATTGTACATTAATGGCTTTGTAGATCTATTACCTTTTTTTGATTCAAATATGACAAATGATTATTTTAATGTTCCTGACAGCTTCATTCAGAAATACCAACGATGGAGAGCTGCAGGGTGCAATTTATGGCACTCAAGTTAGAGCCCTTTTAATCTCTATTGTACATACATAATGAGCAGCAGGTTTTTGACAACTCTTAGCATGTCGAACGTTACTTAGCATGTGATGCATTTAAATTTTCTGTCTTTTTGCTGAGTTTTCTAGGAATTTATGATATGAAATGTTAATTACATATATTCCTTCTAACAATATCCTGTTGCTTTTCAGAAAACCAGATTAAACTCCAAACCTTCATTTTAATAACCCTTTTAAACATATGGCTCACTTAATAACTAAACTAAAATTAGTGTCATCCACCTGATTAAACTAAGAGCCAGTCAGGTTTATTTGCATATCCCGTTTCATGTACAAGACAATTTAAGGCTTTACATGAAACATTAATAACATTACTGCAGAGTGCAGGAGAATCATTAAAATGTACATTAAAGCACATTTTAAAATAAAATAAAAAGTTAAAGTTAAATAAAATGAAATGCATAGAATAAAAGTTAAAATGTAAAAAATTTACAGTTGTTTTAATCAACTTGAAAAGTTATAACCCTGATCTGCAGCTTTCTGGGAGTTTGTTCCACATGTGAGGACCAGGAGAGGAGCCTCTCTGTGTTTAGTTCTGACTCTGGGAACTGAAAGTAGACCTGACCCAGATGACTTGAGGGATCTGTCTGGTTCATGCCAAACCATAAATATTTTGGCCGTAAACTTTCAGAGCTTTGTAAACTAACAGCAGGATTTTGAAGTCAATTCTTTGACAAACAGGAAGCCAGTGTAACGATCTGAGCACTGGTGTTATATGATCCACTTTCTTGGTCTTAGTGAAGACTGGAGCAGCAGCATTCTGGACTAACTGCAGCTGTCTGATGGACTTTAGGGAGACCTGTAAGGACAGCATTATAAAGGAGCATATGCAAGCAAAACATTACGATGTTTTGCTTGCAAGTTGGGTAATTTATATGTTGCTCATTGAGGAGCAATTGAGTTAATCTGAATCAGGTGTTCCTGGGTTTGGAAAGAGCTAACAAATGAAGGGTAGATACTCGAGTGGACCAGCACTGAGAAACACAGCCATAAAGTATAGGTCTCGAAAGTATTAAAAACAAAATGTATGTCATTTAATAGTTTACAATTAAGCTTAATGATTCACAGACCAGCGGTGATAGAGATCTATTTTTTATAGAAATAATTATATTTACTTCTCCATGTCAGCTGTCAGTGAAATTTTCCTGCTTTAGCCCTGTCTGAGACTCGTCAATCATCTTAGAAAGAGCAGGACTGACAGCTGACACCCTTCATCTCAGCTAAACTACAGAACCAAAAGCGTTTACCAGCGGAAACCTAATGAAATGCATGTTGGAACAAGCTGATGAAGACTGCCGCCTCTCTGAACTGCAAACAAATGAAGATGTATCGTACAGAACATCCTGCCTCCCCATGAAGGGAGTGTTTACGTGATGAGATCAATGCTTGCAGAGTATTGATGGTTTCCTTTGATATTCATTTCTACATCAGCTTATATGCTCGACAACTTTCCCTCCCATCTCAGTTGATTATTTGACTCATGTCTGCCTACTTTGCATTAACGAAAATGAAGCTGTCATGTTTCTCAAACCCGCAAACACGTCATCTGTCATTTTCCTGTTTCTTTTCAGTCATGATATAATAAATGTTAAGTATATTTAATGAACTATAAAACAGCAAAACAGCATCATTTTTATTCAATTTCACTTAAAGGCTTAACTGATTAAAATGTGGTTTCCATGAAGAAAGATAGAGGGTGAGAGAATGCGCTCAGAGCACATCACATTCAGTCTTTACTGTGATGCAAGCAAGAGAAACCCTCCAGTTGACTGTGTGATGTGACATTTAAATCACTTTTTTTTCTTAGTCATTTCATTACAAAATCCACAGGATACTTATGAAACTTTGAAAAAATTCAATCAGTGCTCTTGGATATAATATTAAAAAGCTGTCTTAAAAAGTAAGCAGTCTAGGATAGAATACAGCATGAAAACACTCAGAATTAAACTGAGAGTTTAGAAACCTGTAGAAAATAACACTATCAGACAGATGCTGAAATATTCACATTAGCCGTAACATTCTTTTATTCAACATGACAGGCAGGTAGACAGCAGCTTTTCCATTAGCTCATCGTCTAATGAATGGTATCGTAACTGCTACAGTAGGTGCTTGCAGAGATAAAGGTCCGGTTTGGCTTCCATGGCCTGTGAACAAAAGGGGAAAATGTTTAACTTTCATACAGATGTAACAAATCATGTTTAGGACATGGAGAAAACTCATTTTTGTGTTATTTTGTTATTTTGTGACAACATTATTGCCTATTTTGTAGTTTGCAGACTTGTATGCTTCATTTTTGGAAGGTAAGTTTGAGTCCAGCTATATTCCCTATGTGTTTATATTTCTCTAAGTTAGGGCCCCTGTGTCTTCATCTCCAATCTGAACCACTTCTCTGCTTTGCTGGGTCTGGACTCTCCAGTTTATTTGTTGTTTTCATGCTTCATTTGGTCTGTTTCTGCTCATCAGCTGTATTCCCTCGGCCTCTCCGCTCGTAAAACAGAGCTGCACTGAAGAAGACTGCAGCACAATTTTCTGGAAATATGCAGACTGCGGGTTGAAAACCAAACAAGAAAAGAACCATTCTGTATATTTGGCTACTGATTAGTTTATTTTTTAAGGCCTGAGCTTGTACAAACTCCATACACATGGCGATTGCACATACAGAAAACTGTATTATAGCAGGGCACAAACCTCATGGGAGCAAAGGAGGCAGGAGAGATTATTGTAGGGGGAAAATGATTTCTCATAGGGAGGCTTTCTAAGTATTATTTTGTCACTTGCATGAATTAAATATTTTGTTTTAGCTGAATTGCGGGCGCTCATTATGCACTGCACATTTCAGATAAGAATTACCGCCGGCTATATCAAAGTTTAATTTGGTTCATCTTGCTAATTGCTATGTGATTGATGATATAATTACACAGTATTTGTTCCCTGGTTGTTGTAGTCCCATAGTTGAGGTTGTAATTCCCAAACTGTGGCTTATGGTGTGTGTTTAACAGCTGTCGCTCAGTGGTTTTGTGTCTGTACATGTGTGTTTGTGGCGCAGGGTGCATATCCTGTGTGTTGCAGGCTTGTAGTTTCTCTTCAGCCTAATGTTTCCTGATATCTGCTCTGCTCCTCTGAGATCACACAATGCACTGCGATGCTCCACTTTTCCCTCTGTACTCATAAAGGAGCAAAAGCCTGAAGAAACGGGAAAAAAAAGTGCACGCCCGGTCTTAAAAAGACGATGGATCTAGATCAAGCGCATCAATTTTTAACTACGTCTCTCATTAGTAAAACATGAAATGTAGGATTCTTGTAGACGGACCACACCAAGTGTTCTCTATGAGACTTCCTTTAAGTCCAATTGCAATGGGAACAAATTTACCCACTGAGATCAGGTCCGGATCTTCCACATTGCTGTCTTTATCTGTTCTCCCTCTGCAGAAGGGCTACTGTCACTCTAGAGGAGGTAAATGGGAGGCTTTAGGCAAATATTGAGATTGTGTGTGTGCAGGGAGCCGATTGAAAACTCCACCTGGTACGTAAATGGTGCTGTGTTAATTGTTTTCATGTTTCCTAGCTACTGTAACTATGGAAACACATCATAATTATTTAGGATGGAGCTGTAGAACAAGTTCAGGCAATTATGATTAAAAGAAATAAACTCAGGCCTAAAATGTTTTGCTCTTTTGCTACTTTGCTTTCAAAGAAAATATTGGAAATATATTTTTTAAGATTCCGACCATCTTCCTAAGTCCCTCAGTGGGAATTCTTGTGTGAAATTTGCTGAACAAACTGATCATTAAAGGAAACCTTTGATGTATTTTCACCAGCTGATGAAATGAATCGTTCTTGAACAACAACCTGCTGATAAAGTAGTGAAAGCAGAACCGTAGGAGACAACAGAGGCGGATATTTAGTCAAATAAAGCCTTAGATTTCTAGTCTTTTAAATGTAAGGCTAAAACCACAAACTTTGCACTTGTGTGTGATTTTTTCAAATTGTGTAACGTGCCTGCAGCTTATGGGCATCAGTGAGGTTCTCTGAGTTTTCCAGGGAGGAAAACATAGCTTTTAATTTAATTTAATTTAACTTAATTTAATTTTTAAAAGTTTTGATCTTATATGTACTGTATGCATTTCCAGCTGCACCTGTAGGTTAATAAACTCTCATCCATTCCTTTTCACAGGAAATGTTTCATATTCGCCTGTTAAACAAATGTCCTTGAACCTACTTTCTCTTTTCTGTATCCCCATACAACATGTTTATTGAGATCTATTTGATTCAATTAGTATTTGCTTATTTCCAGTTAAACAGGAGCGGATCAGATTCTACATCTCACTCTGCATCTGACCTGTTGAATTTAATCATTTTAAGGATGTAAAGTTAGTATATACTGCCTTAAATACACGGGAAGTCATCCACATTTAAAATTTTAAAAATTTAAAGATAATTACTCTTTAGTCATTGCTGGATCAAATTGGCGATGTGTTCAGACTGATCATGTCAAAACACTTAATTAAACATCAATTTTATTTCAGGGGACATTAAGGTCACGTTCTTCCACATACATAATTACATGGTTCTTCTGATAGATAGGGTTAGGAAGGGGGCCCCCTTAGGAATTGTAGTCTGTTATCGTCCTTTCTGAACATTGATAAATGAAGTGAAATTACATGGAGGAGCTCAGGAGCTTTTGTGGTTTATATAGTTTATATATTAAACTAATGACATTGGACACAGCTGTGATTAAATAACTGGCCATTATCTCTTCCAGCACATGCAGGATTTTAGCTCCGTTCTGAGCTTTTTCAGCAGTTTCCACATTTAATCCTCAGAACTCCAGCCCCCGATCATTGTTAAGCTTTACTTGAAGGATTAAATTCTGCTTTATAGTTTGGGGACTAACAATACTTTATTTATGAGATCTAAAAACGACATCAGTTTTGAATCCAAGAAAAATACGGCATCAGAGTGACAAATAAGTCATTACACTGCTCTTTTTTTCTTTTTTGTCTTCTAATTGATTTGGTCAGTGGATTTCCATTTTGATAAAGCCCCATCTTTATCTATAATATTAGCTGATTGTAATGTAACCCAGAAAATCTGAAAATTATAAAACAGCCTCATACAGAAATAAAACGAGTGTTCGGATAATATTATTTGGTCTATCAAATTAGTTGCCATTTTATATTTTATCTCCAAACATACATTTTTAAACATTTCACGCATAGAAATGTGTACAGTAATGAGTCAACAAAAATGAATGAGCATATAAATTTAACAAAAGCTCAACAAGACTTTATTGTAATGCTGCACTGTAGCTGCATTACGCTCAGATTTGTATCATATTAAAGTTGTTATGTGATGATTTGAGCTGATGTCTTGTTCGCTTTCCTATGTGTGCAAATGAGTCCCCACCATTTCTCCATGCGGGTGAGTGTGTGTATGCATGGCATTTCCACAGAAACAGACTAATCCTTCCCCCTCCATTACAGCATAAACTGATGATACCAGTGCATAAGTGTTGTTGTTTCACTCTGTCTGACTGTATTGATCCTCCCCCCTCAGGGGCGAGCATCTCAGATTAACAAGACCGCACCACTATGTGAAGCAATTAATGTGAATGTGAGGGATCTTTTCCTTCTGTTTGTTGGTGCATGTGGGAATGTAGATAAAGTGGTTATTATCAACTGCTTTGGAGAAATTGATTCACATGGTTTGCCGAAGCCTGGGGCATAGCAGCTGTTTGGTGTAGGACAACAACAGGGAAATGGATGCAGGACGATAGGCAATACGAGCACTGATAGCTCAAAGTTTATAGACATTGACTATCCGGAGAAACGGTCTGGATATATGTCGTCTCAATTTGATACAAAGGATCAAGAACTGAGAAAAAGATTTTTTCCCCGAGATAACATTTGTTTAGTGCCCGGATTGAAAAAATATGTTTTTTTTTCTCTTTCATTATAGTGTATAATATAAAAAAAAAAAAAAAATTTTTTCCAAGAGGGACTTTAAACATAGAGTAGAAAGCTCTACTTGATAAAGTAAATTTGCACGGCACAAAGGAGCATGCAGACAATTGTTCTGCTGCCACAATGCTGGACAAGACAGATTGAAAAAAAATCTCAGAAGTCTACTTCCATTACTCACAAGGAAGGAACTGAAATTAAAAAGAAAATAATCTATGTTCAAAGGAATAATCGAAGGTGGCAGAGGACATTCTTACTGGGGTGGAGCTCTCGCTGCATCTGTCCTCCCTCAAGCAAGTGCACAAAAAAAATAAAAATAAAAAATAGTCTAAAGAAAATCATACAGTTTGTGACTAAATAAAACAGCTCACACAAGGAAAGATATTCTAACGAGACAAACCAACAGCATCTCCTACTCCTCAGCTCTCCGAGGCTCAGCAGATGGCAGGGATTGTGTAGAAGAGGCTGATCAAACAGCTCCAAGATGTTCAAGAGTCAGAGATCAGTCATGAGACAATACAGGATACATGGTAAAAACCATTACTGCTACTGTTACATGCACCAAAGACTAAAGACACAGCATGCCTTGTCCTGGGAGTTGGAGAAGACAAAACCTACCTGGAGATTTTTCTTAACACAATAAAAATGAAATAGATTTGTGTTAGATTTTATGCCCAACAGCCTCCCCGACCACAGAATAATCATCCACCAGCTATGCCAGTACTGGAGGGCAGGAGGGACAAGTGTCTTGCTGGTGATTGACAAGGATGAGGGAGGATTTGAACCACCAGCCTTCCAGATATTAGACAAGCCGCTCCACCACCTGAGCCGATGCCTCCCATAAAACAATTCAACTCTGTCAATCCAACCATTTGATGCAGAGTTTTGGCTCCAAAAGGTTTAAAGGAACATTCACACGTTAAAGGTCGGTAAAGGAGAAGCTCAGTATTTTCCAACCTGGATCTATTTTCTAGCATGAAATATGATCATTTACTCACGCAGACAGTTTTGATGTAACTTGAACTCTTTTGGGAGATATTTAGATCCACTCGAGATCAGCAAACATCCAATTTAATGGGAGGCAATTTCTGCCACAAACTAAACAAGCCTTTTGAGTTGGACTGTTTCATGACGGGGCATCGGCTCAGGTGGTTGAGCGGCTTGTCTAATATCTGGAAGGCTGGTGATTCTAATCCTGCCTCATCCTTGTCAATCACCAGTAAGACTCACCCAGACAACTGTCTGGGTGAGTAAGTGATCGCATTTCATGCTAGAAAATAGGTCCAGGTTGCAAAAAACCGAACTTATCCTTTAAGTCACATGCCCAAGCCGATGGATCTCAAGGCATTGTCACCTGTGACATCCTTTGTGAACAGCCGTTTTTTCACCGGTTTAAATTTGAAATCCTGTTTTCCGGTCCTTGCAGGAGGCATTGGGTGCAGCCTGTTGGGTTTGGAAAGAAATGAGGATGATTCCTGCAACCTGGACGAGATGGCGTGGCTGTTCTCTGAAAGCGGTTCAGCTGGTCTCTTGGTTGAGACGACATAATAGCGTCATACTGTGCTGAGGCTGCAAGCGGCCTGGTGGGACTGTAGGTACTGCTGAGCGTCAGAAAACAAAAAGTTTGAGAGATTATAGAACTTAAGAGCGAGATTAGCACTAATGAGCTGTGACTTGGCTGTGGAGAGAGCGGACTGTTAATGACTCTTTGTTCCTCACTCCCCCTCTATCCTATGTGCATTCACATGCTAACATCTACACACCAGGGGGATTCAGCATGAGCATCATTATTCTCCGCTCAGCCTTGCTCCAGATTTGGATTTTTGTTTTTCTGTTGGCTTTATAAAAAACTCATTTCATAGACACAGATACCTGAGGTTGTGTTAGTAAATACGCCAAAAGCCAGCAAGATTGTAGACATTAAGCCTAAACCAGCTCAGTAAGCCAAGCTGAGAGTGACAGTGTGTTGCTTTGTAAGCTCGGCTTTGTCCTCTGTCACCTTCAACATCTAAACCAGAATGTTTTCTCCAAATACGATCAATTATTGATGGGGAAAACCAGCGTGAAGGAGGCTGTCAGAGGGCATTTTTCTCACTGCTGCATGCTGAGAGAAACCTCATTTGGGGCCAAAATACCAATGTGTGTGCATGTGCATCCACATTTTGCAAGAAGCAGGCAGTCAAAATGTAATAACAGACTATGTAGTGAAATGTACGACCGTCATCTGGAGCCTGAAGATCTTCAACAGAAAGTTTGAGCAATTTGCTCTTTGATTGCTGGTCACACAAACATTAGAGATGCGCGGATGACTTAATTTTTCATCCGCAACCGCTTCTTAAAATCTCCATCTGCCCGCTATCCGCCCCTACGAGCAATTTTTTACCAATTTTCAAAACCGCACCCACCCGCCATCCGCAGAATAGTTTTTTGGTATATTTAAATGAGCTTTTTTTATTTGAGTGGGTGCAACCGCAATCCGCGCATCACTAACGAACATGTATGCATCTGCAACACAAAGAAGCACATGCTTCAGAATAGGGGTGGGTGATATATCGAAAGTTTACCAATATCGAGATTTACACTTATAACTGATATAATTTTTGCCCATTTTAATTAAACTTGATATTTTAAGGAAATGAAAATACAAAGGAGCCGCCCAGTCAATGCTTATTGGTCCCAGTATTTATTAATTCACATGAAACATTTTACAAAAACTCATGATTCCCACTATGTACAGAACTGAGAGTGGCACGATGAACCCATACATCAGTCTGACATTACATCGGTGTCAAATAGAAGTGCCTTGATCAACTATGGTTGTTGTAAAGCGGTTTATAAATAAAACTTGAATGATTGAAATTGGGCGCCATCATCCATATCGTTATCGAGATGAACTGCTTAATATATCGTGATATTGATTTGAGGCCATATTGCCGAGCCCCCGGAATATTTTCTGACACATTTGTATATTGTCTCATTGACTGATGATGTGGAGTTTTACATACCATAAGAGGAAAATTTCTGCAGAAAGTCCAGAGCAACAATTGTTTGCTTTCTCATCGGCCCCTGCTCTGCATAATCTTATTTAAGTGGCTTTTGAGACCTGAGCTTGTCTCCTGTCTGACAACACTTTTAATACAGCAAATTAATCTTCATGCTCCACATATTCCTGTTGAATTAAATTCAGACATATAAACCAATTAGTTTGGATCCAGCATTAAAAACTACAGTTATTCGAAACCACATTAAATAACATGTGTTGATTGAAATTCCCTCAAATAGCTTAACAGGCTTAAGGCTGACCTGGGGAAGACAAAATACCTTAAACTCAACATTAATTTGATAGCTGTGAAGGGTATCAGATGTGAAAAAAGTCAATTTAAGCAAACAAACAGTAAAAATTATAATGATGAATAATTTAACCCCTGAATACTGCATGTACAGTATTATATTTGACAAATACAGTTTCTAAGACCTTCTGCATCACTTTTCGGCTCAAAACACTGTTATACACAATCTGCTTGTCTTTTGCCCCTGGTGAAAATAGCCATAGAGCCATTTCTTCCAATTTTTTACTTGGGTCTGGCTTTAAAGGGTTAAAGATACACTCTTCAAGTTTTTTATTTTGTGGCCAACTGAGTTTTATAACCTGAACTAAATCATCGTTTGATGGATTACGTCTTGATTTTAGGTTTCAGTCAGTTGCAGGCTAATGTGCGCTCACTGCAAAACAGTTTCTGCATGTAATTCCCTTGTTTTCCCTTGTTTATTTTCTTCATTTTTCTCAGTTTTTCACAGACCCCTGTGCCAGCAGCCCCTGTCTCCATGGAAACTGCAGTCGGAGCGACAGCGGGGAGGAGGGGGAACCAGCCTACACGTGCGAGTGCACCGAAGGCTACGAAGGAGAGAGGTGTGATCAGATCCTGCTGGACCTGCCGCCTGCAGACTGGGACCCCGCTACCCCCTCTGCTCCTGAACTGGCCACCCCTGCCGCCTCCACCACTTTAGCAGCCACTCAGCCGCAACAACCAACCAGAGTCCCCTCCACCACAATGCCAGCGCCTCCCACCCTGCAACCATGGCAACCCAAAGCCGGGCAGAGGCTGCTGGTTGTGCCTTGGGAGGCAGACAGGGTGAAAACTTCATTGTTAGATTTCAGCTGCAGCAGGTTTATCTTTAAAATGAACTCAAACCATGTTGAATCTTGATGTGTGTGTGTGTGTTTGTTTCAGGTGACGGAGGGTCTGCACTGTGTGAGCCCTGAGCTGTGTGAGCTCACATCAGGAACTCTGACTCTGTGCTTGGAGGTGCCTGAAGAGACTGCTGTAAAGTAAGGGCAGCATGAAGTGGCGTTGTTTCATGCAGGGCTGCACTGATGTGTCAGAGTAGCGTTCGGCTGTGCAGGTGTTTTACAAACAGCACGAAGCATTGAAAGAAGAAGAGAGGCTGTCGTACAGTTATGGCTGACCAGTGTGCACATTTGCAGTGAGTCAGCAAATTTGTGCTAATTTAACTGAAGAATTCAGTTTATCAAAGCACTCAAAGTAAAAAGCAGCACTAAAAGTAAACCTTATTGTGTCTCTGTGGCGTTTAGCGGGGCACTTACCCCACATTACATTTGAGTTTTCCACTCTGCCTGATACTCAAAGAGTCCCAACTGTCCAAAACTATTTTTTAAAGGAGAAAAACTGAGTTACTGTATATGGCTCCACATTAGAGCCAGCAGAAGTTCTGCCAAATAAAGACCCCAAAAAACTGACCCTGGCATTTTGTCCCAGTCCGGTCCGTATACCATCATCGATCCAGATATCTTTGTCCTCCCTGTGTCAATGTCAGCCGTGCAACTCCTTAAAACCACTAAAGCCATGCAGGGAGTTGCAGGAGTCAGTGAGAGTAGAGACTTGGCACACTGACAGCACGTTGGAGCAGCATTCATCCTACTTCATGTTTGTGTAAGAGAGATAAGAAAAAAGAGACATGAGACGTTCTGGATCAAATTGTTCAGAAGCAGCGTCTCTGCGTCTGATGGCCGCCCTCCTCTCCAGGTGATGTTGTCTCAGCAGGTTCAACCAGAAAACAAAAGAAGAAACAACCAGCTGCATTAGCATCACATATGGCCTAAGATGTGGGTTAAAACCCCCACAGAAGCTGCTTCTAAAAAATCTAACTTCAGGAAGACAGACTAAATTTAAGATTTGCTGTTTTAACCAATGAATCAGAACTTAGCTGGTTCGTATGGCTCAGGCTTACTTGATTTAATGGGTCTAATCAGTTATTATTGAATATTTGGCAGCTTCTTTTTTTTTGTTCACCACCCAGTTTCTCTACGACCCCTTTCCTCGAGTCTGACAGGTAGCTGCATGCGCTGGTACAGAACCAGAAAGCATGAAGTGTACTGGATTGGATCAGTCGGGTGTCAGTGAAGGGCAGAGGCAAACGGCCGGAGATGAGGGTGCTTCATGGGCCGGCGGTCAGGAAAGAAAGTTCTGTGCTGACTGTTTAGATGAATGAATTATTCAGGCACAGGGACCACAGAGAACAGAGTTGGCCTGTCGATGCGGCTACTGAGTTTTAAGGACCAGCCAGTCCAATAAATATACTGTGTGCCAGAGGACCCTTATTAGGTCTAAAAAATGTATACAGCAGCAGAAATTTGACTAAAATTAAAGGTCCCACCACAGTGTATACATATTTGAAAAGTTGAACCATAGATTTCAGGGTTTTTTGGATCACGCATTTCTTAAAGAAGCTATGAATAAAGAACTTTATTCTGTTAAAACTTAAAGCTACACAACCTTAAAACTCGGTGCTTCTGACTCCTCTTGTTGCACACTGATATTAATTTAGCAAATTCCTGTTGGCATCTTTGTCCTGCAGTGCCCCGACACATAGAAACTGAGCTTCACAACTTAGTGATCCAGCAACATAGTGTCATGTGATAGTCAATGTTTGAAAATCTGCAAAAGTTCAGTGTCCGCTTAAGAAGATTCCTGACTAAAGCTAAGAAAAAAACAACTAACTGACCGCACAGTGCAGCACTCAGTGTCTTTGAGAAATCTTCAATCCCAGCATCAACCATGTTTAAAGCTGAATCCAGACTGAATAAGTGTTCACTGACAGCTAAACTTATATCAGTTGTTTTCTTTGAATGTGTAAACAAGTTCAATCCCTGCCTGATTTTTCAAATACATACAGTTTACTCAACCTGAGTTTCATTTCTTTAAGCCGGTGGGATAAAATCTGCTCAAATACATACTTTAATTTAATTTGTAGTTAACATACCTGATTGCTCTTCAGTCTATAAGTTTACCTGTCGCTCAGTTAGTGTTAACCAGTCATGTTTGAGAAAGATTAGCTGCAATTTATTATGTGGACATTACATGTAGCTGAGATAGAGGTGCTATCATCGAACAATTTAGCGTTTTCCATCTTTTTAAAATTCTGAATTTGTAATCAGGCAATATCCTAACACAGAAATGTAAAGTTTAACTTATTTTCAAATCTCCTGGCTTTACTGTAAGCACAGAAATATTGTTTCCAAGCAAAACCAACCAAAGCATCCCGACCCTAATCAGTAAATCTGTATAATTCATACAGAAAGAACATAAAAGGTAGATCTTTGCACGTCATTTTATCTGCACACTTACTATACAGCGACTTTTCATTTCTATTATGACTCAGTTACTTCGTTGTATTATAACCATACCACAGGACCATATTTTAAAACCATATTTGCTTTAAAACAGCATTACAGCTAGTCAGTAAATAAGGGTCAATGAATAATGCAGAAAAAATGATCAAGGTGAGCGTTAGATGTCCTTGATGCTGCCTCTCATTAAAGATTGGAATCACGACTCGGGGCTCCGGTCACGATGACAGACAAAAAGCTACGAGCTGTGAGTTAATTAGCCTCCGCTGCTTTGTTTTCATACTGTATAATTACACACAACACCTGAACAGGCACTCAGCACGCAGGCGGCAAAAGAGACCCACTCACACTCCAACTCACATGTCGCATAGTTTGGAAATGAAGCAGCGATCCACGAGCGACATCAATTTAGAAGGGCTGATGGCTGAATAATGAATGTTCGGAGCTCAGAGTGGCTGGAAAGTGTGAGTGACAGAGAGAGCAGCTGTCATGCAGACACACTTGTACTCACACACACACAGGTCATGGTTATCCCTGATGGAAATAATCAGCTTTATAAGGTAAGTATTTTCAAATTATTGACGCAACTGGTGAAAATAGACAAACACTTTCCCACTTTCCTACAAATACGTACAATTATTTCATTTAAAATCAAGAGTTATCCCTCCGTGATTTGCTCAAAATATCACTATTTAAACTTTAAGTATTAGCTCCCCGGATATCTGCACTCCTTGTGTTCCCCCTCTGGCTGAGCCCAGACACCCTGCAAAGGAAAACTCATTTCAGCTGTAAGCAGCCCCTCATGGCATGTTATCAGTCATGTAGTTTTGCCTCCAGGCTCCACTCCATCGTTACAGCAGGACTTTAGTAACCTACAGCGAATGCAATGATCCTCCTGTGATGCTCTAACTTGCTTTCTTTCTACAGTCCAACCAGCATGCGTGTTTGTTCCTTTTCTGTTGCTACTTATCCGATTCTCTAAACTGCAACGAGCCCGTTCATCACACTTATTTTATGTATAATCTTCGTTTTTCTCCGTAGAGTAGCCTCCTCTCAGCTGTGGCACTTTGTGTAAAAGGCAGCGTAGAGGTAATGATGATTGTCATTGCTCCTCTAACTTGTAAGCGCTCATTAAACCAGATGCATGACAACAAGGGTTGAGAGGATAATCACAGATTGGTTTAATTGTTTGGTTAATACGGGAATGATTAAATCAGGTGTGGGAGTGAAGCTAGAGGCGATTTAACCGTGAGCAGCTTCAGATGCGGAGCTTTTCTCGTCTAACCATCGCTGACAGATTTCATTTTGCTCTGCAGTCTGTTTCTCATGAGGATTTTCTGAGTGGTGATCCAGCTTAGTTCAGCTTGGCTCTGGTCTTTACTGCCGGTTTAACAAGCAGCTGGCAAAGGTTGCTCCGCGGTTTGATCCTTGGCTTTTTCAGCTCTTGTATCAAAGTATCCTTGGGAAAAATAGTGAACCTTAACAGCCTCTGATGCATCAAAAGCCATGGAATGAGGCATGCTCACATACTAAAGTATGTTAGAAAACATATTAGCAAAAATGAGGCTCAGTCCTCTATTTGACTGAAAGTTTCTATGGTACGCATCATCCCAGCTGATAAATCCTGTCTTGGTTGCAGGAATGTTCCCTGAGAGTTTTTCCTCAGATTCAACATTAGTGTAAAGTTGCTTTGCTTTTGCTTTCCTACTGTTGACCAAATGTCCATGACATGTGTAGAAATCTCCTCTTTGGTTGTATTTATCTTCCCTTACATTATAAGTTTAGATAACATTCAAGTTCTCTAAGAAAAGAAACTGCATTTACAAACAGAAATTTCATGCTGCCATCACAGTTCACCTCCACTGATGATGCGTACCCTGTTAGAGGGGGTTTCTCTTAAAGAATATTCACCCTCAGAATGATGTTCCTTCGTTTTCTACTCACCCTAATGCTGATTAAAACCCAACAACACTTTTTGATATGTATCATGCAGCTGGACATGTGGGGAGGTTTTCGTTTTGCGTCAGTTCGATTACAGTGATGTTGAACGGCGTCCGAGCAAAAAGGTCCATAAAAGTCCACAAAAACTTGGCAATTCTCCTTCGTACTGCTCGTCCAATGTAATCCAAGTGTCCTGAGTGGGTAGCATCCATAATTTACTTGAAATGACATCATTTAGTATATTTTTACGGCTTTAACAGTAGCGCATGGCATTTCCTGGATGAGTTCCACGACACTTTTGAAGCCGCGGCAGACCAAACCATCCGGGGAGCGCTTACAGCCTCTATTCTGATGCTAATACAAGCGTAGGAAAAGAAATTCCGCATTTCATTTCATTACATTCTTCTGTGAGCCAGAGGAGGACGAGGTTAGCGTCTCCCCGAGTTGGAAAAAGCTTGATTAGTCCTCAGCGGCAGAATAGGGGCTGTAAGCGCTCCCTGGATGGTTTGATCTGCTGCAGCTTCAATAGTGTCGTGGAACTCATCCAGGAAATGCCATGTGCTACTGTTAAAGCAGTAAAAATATACTAAATGATGTTGTTTTGAGAAAATTATGGACGACACCCTCTCAGGACACTTGGATTACATTGGGCGAACAGTATGGAGGAATATTGACAAGTTTCTGTGGACTTTTATGGACCTTTTTGAACGGGCGCTGTTCAGCATCACTGTAACAGAATCGATGCAGAATGAAAACCTCCCCACATCTCCGGCTGCATGATAATTATCAAAAAAGTGTTACAGAGAGTTAATCAGCAAGAGGGTGAGTAGAAAATGAAGGAACATAATTCTGAGGGTGAATATTCCTTTAAAATAGGTGGAAATAAGGATCTTTTTTGCAACAAAATCCAAAGACTTCTACAAGTCTTCTACATTCAATGATACTCTCAATCGCTTACACAATGATCCAGCCAGTACATCAACTGAGCGTCCAACATTTTGTGCATCCAGTGCATTTCTTCTTGCAGAATCCATAATTCATACCTTAGAGACTGTGAACCTGCAGCACAAGCTGAAAAAGCAGCTGGAAAGAGTCCAACTCAAAGTGGATGATGGCAGTAAGGTCAAACTTTGGTTTTGGGCCAAACTTTAAAAAAAAAAGCCCAGAAAAATTTAACTCACCTGGCTCTCCTACCCTTCACTAACCATCTCTCTCCTCCAACCAGAGTGGTGGTGAACACCAGCGGAGCTCCAGTCCTATGGCGTGTCAGTGAAGACGGGTTCCTCCGCTCCTCCATCCTCAATGGCACAACCATGTGCTTTCTGCAGGCCTCCGATGGACTGGTGGTGCCCGACAACTTACTACCCCTGGGACAAAACTACTTCCTCAGTAAGCCTCTACTTTCCTGAAGATACAAAGAGCAAACTGTGGGACCTTACATGTAGGCAGCCAGCAATTGAGCTAAAATTTGAAGGTATAAATTAAAGCTTTAATGTACCTCCATAACTAGCCAGATATAGTGTATATAAACCAATATATGATATGAAAAACCAAACCTTCTCAGTCCCTGTTTTTATCATTTAATGTGTGCGCCTGTTCATTAAACAGCCGCAGCGGGCAACTACATTTTGAACAGAGCCAGCATATTAATGAATATAAACAAACTGTAACCGCAGTGTTTATTCTCCGCATGTCAGTGGGGAGATTACAAAGTTGTACCCATGAGTCAGAATATTAAATGAATACATTGAAGCGGCCATGATGCTGATATTTCCTCTATATTACTACTAAGTTGTCACATAAACGGTGCTGTGAGCACCATCGGGTTTTGGAGAGGGTTAATTAGAGGGTAAGTGACCTCTTTGTGCGCCTTACATATACCTGCCGCTGCCTCTACACACTTCCTGTCAGCTGACCTTCACTTGTCTGCTAACTGTGGCAGCTTCCGTCTCACAAAGAGGATGACATTGGAGAGTTAAATCAAAGGGGAGGGAAGATAATGGAGGGTGGGAGAAAGGGGGTAAGTCAGATAAGGAGGAGGAAGGAAGGAAAAGCTGAGATGGCGTAGCAGAAAGGGATTAGATGGGAAGAAGGAGAGAAGAATAAAGGTCGAATCATGTGACCTAGTGAGGTTTCTGTTGTCAGACGTCGGGCTTAATCGCGCGTTGCTAATGTTCAAAGCAAGAGCAAACTCATCTCTGGTGCATCATCTAGCCCTTGGTGTGCCTTGTGTACCTTCATGCACGCCTGGAAAGTCTGTACAATGCTCCAGCAAGGAAGGAAGAGGGACATAAAGCATCCACAGTCGGGATGGAATTGTTTCTTTTTGCTGTCACTGTTTGAAAGAGCCGTGACTGTGCAGGTCCAGCACTGGGATGATGATCATTCAGGCCAGTCAGGGATGACAGAGGAACACGCACGGCCTTATCACTGCTCCCATTGGCCACGGCGCTTACATCATCGCTCTCGTCACCCGTTGGACTTGCAGTTCATTGGCTCACATCAGGCTCTAAAAAAAAATGGAGCCTGAAATTCACTATGTGGCTATTTTTATCTGACTACCAGAGAAGCTGCCAGCTTTGACTGAACATCCCAGAAGAAGACACGGGATTGGGATTTATGCATCTAGAGAGGGGGACACAGAGAGTCAAACACTCTATAAAGACCTGGCTAGCTCCTCTGTTAACTCTCACGTTTGTTGTTTTTCCTGTTTGGGAGCAGTTTGTGTCATTGTCCTAAAACAATGACAACAAGACTGCAGGGTAAGAAGAATACAAACATAAACTGTTAATAACAGTGTAAATAATGTTAGCTTAGCTTCTTTACATGCAGCTGAGTTAAATGTTTGAATAGAAATCTTCATTAATATAATGCAGGGCACTGCTAATACCAGTACATTTATTCCTATTAAAGTTCTTTCAGTAGATTCATGTTTAGATATATTTATAAAATATAAGCCTTTTTTCTAGCATAGATGTAAGTCTGTAAGTCTGGCTGTCAGTATGCTGTTACTCTTTAAAAAAAACCCTCTGCTACTGAGTCAGAGTATCCCTGTGACGATTTTGTGCATTAAATATAAGTCATATTAACGCCCATGTCTAAAACACAAATGCTACATGCATATTTTACAAGACCCTTACTTATTTTGTTAGGTGTAATGCGTGTGGGGGCTCCCACCGCCCCAGAGGTCACTCTGCGTCTCAACCTGACGGTGAAAGCCAGCAGCTGCGTGGAGCCCGGCAGCAGCTTCAGTGACCCACAGTGCTCCGGGAAAGGCAAATGCATCACACAGCCGTCCGAGGTGAGAATTCAAAGAAAAATATGAAAGCTTTGAACCACTTTGACTTGACCTTTATAAAGTTGTGAGGTCAGGCAAAGCGAACCAGAAAGTGCTTTGTCTCGGCTGCGGTGCGACTTGGTGCCGCAGGGTTCCAAAGATAGAAAATATTCAAAGCACATTTATTTTTCAGCCCTTATGTTCTTGTTGGGTTGTTTTGTTCAGGCTTTCCAAACATCGGCAAGCCAAAAGCCCACAGAAGCAAAATATATTGGTTGTCACATTGAGAAAGATTGTTCATTCACATCTTATATTTAGCTGAATTACACAAATCTTAATCCATGTTTTTGTGCCAAAAAAAGGCAAAATGTTTTGACAGCTGCTGCCACGAGAAAAAGGGGGATTAGCATTGTCATCTTCCCTTCAGTAAGGATATGAAGTTATTTAGGTAATTTGCTGGTCTCTTAGGCTACTGTAAATGCTACTTTGTAAACAAAGGACCACATTTTAACTTTCCATTCTTTACGAGATAATGTAGACGAATAAAGGCTAAAATATCATCGTAAGCTCTAATAAGTTAAAACTAAACTGCAACCATATAGCACATCTGAATGGAAACGTTAAATAACCTTTATATGCTTCATACTGTAATGCATTTTTAAAACAATTGGCCAGAAATTACAGCTGTGGAGAAAATAAAAATATTTTTCATATGTTACTATTTTTTTAGTTTTCTTCAAATATATCTATTCTTTTTTTTTTTTTTTTCATTTTTCTATTGCAAGTAAAAATAATGAGAGACAAAAATAAAAACTAAAGAGCAAGGCAAAATTTAAATGACAAAACAACAGTTTGACATGAAACATACTGGGCAGGGAAATGCTTAGAATTACAGTGAGCATAATTTATATAATTGCTTTGGTGTGATTAATTATATCATTAGTTTATGACATGTGTCGTCTACATGTATGATTTGTTCATATCCAGATATTATTACAATATCACAGAAGATGCTGAAACAGAAATTCATTTTTTACTGAACTTTCTATCGAATAGACTAGCTGTAGTCTTTAAATGTTGAGTTTAAAAATAAAGAATAAATAAATAAATAGATAAATAAATAAATAAATGAATGAATGAATAAATAAAAAAGAAAAAATAAATAAATACAAGGTGAGTTTCCTGCTTTGTTGTCAATTTTCTTAAATTCAGTTGTGCTGGTGTGGTTCATTTACAAAACAGTTTAGCTTAAATCATTTGGAGTCTTAAATATTATTTGTTTTTTAAATCTAAAAAAGGCTCTTTTTGTGATAAGAAGCTTATATATTTATATTTATAGTCTCGCATGTAAGAAAAGAATAAAATAGCTGCAGCAGAAGAAGAGATGAGATGCTACATTTACACCTCCGTCTCTGAACAGATGTAGATAGAGTTGGGTTGTTATATGTGACTTCTCATTATTTATCCTTGTTGAGGAAATCTCACTTTGTCGCTGTGATATTCTTTCACTGAATTATTTACTGTAGTCAAACTCGGTACCTCAGTTTCACAAGTGTTTTCCCCTCCTTGTTCTTGCTCCACTTTAACTCGAGTATGTGTGATTTTCGCACGCAGAGCACTTTCTTCTGTGAGTGTGAGGACGGCTACACCGGAATATTTTGCGAAGAGTTTGACGCCTGCCACCGCCGACCTTGTCGCAACAACGGCACCTGCACAGATGTCAGGCAAGGTGGTGAAGGACACAACTTCACCTGCACCTGCCAAACAGGTGCGTTTGTGTACATTTACCATTGCACGTGCCCCTCAGCCCCAAGCGTGTTTATTTCTGGCTTGTTTGAAAAACTCTTGGAGTCTGAATCTGATGGTTTGATCAGAGTTGGAGGATGTGAGTCTCTTTTGTTTTTTCCTTAAAAAATGACTGAAGGGGAAATGCAAGATCAGAGAGCATATTGGACCTTTGATCTTGACAGATTTATTTTGGGACAGGGACTTCAAAACAAGCCTCACAAGTAGGATGGGAAATGTCAGAGCTGTCCATTGATATTTGGTCACTTCAGATTGTGCTAACGAGCCCTGTGTAAAAAGCTGATGAGAATAAAACAAGGCTGGGTGGGTTAAATCGGGGACAGTGAAGACATATTTGTATATATTTGCATTTTATGTATTTATGTCCAAATAATTAACTTATTTTACCTGATGTGTACTATAATCTTTCATGATAAAATGTGTCTTAATGACAGTAAAAACCATATTAGAGCAGAGCATCTGGCTGCTAGATTACAGAAAAACCGGCTCAGTTTGTAGCTTGAACAAATCAGATGGTCTGATGATGAACTGTGTGTTTGCCAGGTTATGAAGGGGAACGCTGCCAGTTGCTGGTTGACCATTGCCTTTCCCAACCTTGCAAGAATGAAGCCACCTGTTTCAGCAGCCTGGCCGGGCCCAGGTGTTACTGTCCCGACGGTAGGAAGCCAATTACTGATTGCCTGTGTTTATTTGTTGTAAGTGCCGTCAGTAAAGCTGCCAGAAATGAGTAGCAAGTCCTCCAAGAAACTACTTTAAATGCTTGTGATGTGTGTGTAAAAGCAAAGGCTGAGACAATGATAAAAAAAAGTGTGAGCAGTTGAAAATAAGGTGTATATATTTTCAGATTTCAGCGCATGTCTGCTGCTTGTTTAACAGTATCTGTGCCACGGAGATACTTAATTTAAACCTTCCTCCATTCTAATTAGCCTTCATCGCCTGAGCGTCCTGCTTCAGCTTCCCTGGGGAAATCTGTGACCGCAAAACTTCTGCTTTTCTACAAAAGAGCTCGCCGGTTCGCAATTAATTTAAACCATGTGCACAGACTGTGGATGCACAGTCGAAATCCAGGGGAAAAATGGGTAACAAAGCATCTGGATGTATAAATGAACAGAAATGGGAAACAGAGAAAGGTAGCCAAATTGTTTTGTTGTTTCAGTTTAACTCCCAGCAGGTAGTTCATTGTTGAGCTGGACGGCACTCCAACACCTGCTTGTTTTTATCAAACAGCTGCTGCAAAACAAAGTCCCCAAAGAAGAAAGCTATTCTCAATCAATGTTATTTACAATTAGGAAAAGTGTTGGAGGGGATTATGAATTATGTCAACACATTGTTTTAAAACATTTTATTTAATAATTTGAGATCTGAGATTTTTGTTCATGTAGTAGG
The DNA here is from genome assembly GCA_036024015.1 of Craterocephalus amniculus. Lineage (NCBI taxonomy): Eukaryota > Metazoa > Chordata > Actinopteri > Atheriniformes > Atherinidae > Craterocephalus > Craterocephalus amniculus. Next base: position 24,567 of record JAVQJG010274805.1, read on the forward strand.
GTTTTGCTAGTACCAGTTATCAAGGATAAGGTGGGGAAGCTGAACAGTGCCAACAGCTCTGGCCAGTGTTATTTCCAAAGAGCTGGACTGAGTAGACTTACAGTAAGTGCTATGTCGTTTCTACTGAGGACCAATTTGATTTTAAATGAAACATGGTACTGACTTATGAACTTTTGCACTAAAAGAAACATTTAATGTGCGTTTGGGGACTGTAACATGTGACCATTGGTGTTTGCCAGGGAGGAATTTTACTGTATCTCCTTTAACCCTTGTACAGTACGCCCCCTGGACATTTTTGTCCACTTCCAAAGTTCAGAACTCCCTCAGAGACAATCACCCTGCCCACCAGAACTGACTTTTGGTGAAGGAGTGTCATCCTGTGTGAAATTTCAAAAGCCCAACCTTCTAGAAAGTGGACAAAAAAGTCTACTTGAATGGTCATACATGTAAGTTTTCAAGGGTTAATTTTTATTATGTACTGTATATGAATGACTTGCCTCTGATTTTACATGCAGGTGATACAGGTTGTGGGGTTGGTGACTAATTAATTAATCCCCTTATGTACTGTATTCTGATGATAGGGTCATTTTTAGCCCATGTAGTGCACGTCTCCTGAAAATATGCACAAATTATGAAGCTGACTTTGATATGAAATATAATGCAAGAAAAGATCCAGACTGTCAGAAGTAGAGAAGATACCGTTCAACCTTTCCTGACTTCTATCTGCCTGGCACTACACTGGGCTGTGCAGTGAGGTTACATATTAGGGCCATGTTAATGCAAATGACTTGTCAAGGATATCTACAGGCGGGGAGGGAAGCTGTTTGCTCAAGGGAATCTGCTGTCTCCTAAGTTTAGCGTGTGCTCTGAATCTGTGCAGATCTAATGTGTTTTGTACACCTTTGTATACTTCCTATCTGTGGTGTTGATATAAACAAGGCAGCATTAGAAAAACTCAAGTTGCTTATAATGACAGCATGAGGCTGCTGCTGGGAGCCTCATGAAGAACCAGTCCAAGCCATTTGTTTGTCAGTGCGGTAGTAATTACCTGATCTATGGTTTTACGAAGCCTGATGTGTAGATTTATGTTTATGGCAATTAAACCAGAGAAAAGTTAATTCTGTCAGATTTTCTTCCAGACTGTCGAACTTTTGGCAAACTTGTCTGTATGTTAGACACGGAGAATTGTGGAGGGCTTTGTTTGTTTTAGTTTTTAACCTACACTGAAATGTAGTTTTTAATTATTGTGATATGGATCCCCCAGGGTTTGAAATAAAGACTTAACAAAGGAATTTCAACCTACCTGTCCACATATGTGTGAAATAAAAAGTTGATCACATCCAAGAAAACATAGCAAACTTTGCACTATCATAACTCATTCATTTTACATACTGTCTAAATAAGAAATATCTCAGTTGAAGGAGCAAGCACCTGCTGAGGTGGACCACTTTAGCTCAGAGCTCCTCTGATACTAAAGATGGAAAATCCATTTGAAAAGGATTTTCAATTCCAGGACTTATTGTATAACAAGTTATCAATTACCCAGAAATCGGCCAGGATGCTGAGCAACACTTGCATACTTCCACAGGAAGTTTCATTCTTTTCATAACACGCTGAATTCAGGCTGAGTAGCTTGAAAAGGACTGCTAGTGACTCCATTTGGTGTTGATATGTTTCATGATATAGATCAGGAATAATATCTGTCTTTTTATGGCCAATGATAGCATCAGACTACAAGGCTACAATTAAAATGACATTAACTAGCATAAAGAGGTTACAGCCCCCATCATGCTTCTGATGACATCACACACATTTACATTTACAATGGGATGGCAGCATCCACTGTTACCGAGTACATTAAAGATATTTCTGCTGCAACTGGAATTGTACTAAACTTACCATCTGCACCTATTGACATGCATGTATAAAGAAAAATTACAATCACCAGCCTCTTTCTTCTTCCAGGTCTACCTGCTCAATTGCTTGTTAACACAGATCGCTAAGCAGCCAAAATCAGCAACTCAAAGCTTTTAGGTTTGAAGACATGATTGAATATTACAAAGTCAAGATGAAACTGACAGAAGGGCGGGACAGAGCCTAAACGTCTGGCTGCTGGTTCAGCACCACGGACAGCACCATGTATCCATCATTACAGAACGGTTGACCTGATGTAGGGCTGAGCTGAAGCTGCAAGTCTTAGTTAGACAGAGGATGACAGGCAGAACATATTGAGCTGATACAACCTGTCCACTCTGCAGCCTTTACAACGGAAAGACGGATGTGTTTCGCCGATAAGAAGAATAGCACCCCTGACCTCTTTTCCCAGTTCCCCGTTGATCTGTCTTGAACGGTTGACTGTAATTTTATCACTGAGGCTTTTTAATGTAATAAATATCATGCTTACATCACCATATTACTGTTATTTGGCTTCCAGGGAAAATCTGCAAAATGCTCTTGTCTTATCATTTGTCATTTCATTTAAAGACACAATCAATCTATGTTCATGTTTTAAAGGGCAGGTACAGACTACATAAAAAGCACGGTGATGTGGAGGACAGCAAGGGAACAAAAGCTTGATTTAATAAACAGAGGTTTCACTCAACCTCAACGGGCTTCAGTTAGAGTCAAAGCAGGTTTTGACCAAATTATTTATGCCACAAAACTGCAAATAAGTGCATGTGGTGTAAAAAGCATATAATAAAGAAGCAAAAAAACGATACCAATATTTTCTAATATCACATTTTAATGCCAATATCGGATGATGATGTCGGTGGGCCGATAATATCGGACATCCCTGCATACATCTGGGCACATCTGTTCTGAGAAAAATGTAATCACATGATTTTCATCCTCACAGCCACAGCTAAAGCTAATGTGGTGAAGATGTATGACTGTTGTCAGAATGAACTCCATGGATCTGCACAGGTGCATTTCAAACATCTCAAAAGAGTTCACCATATTGGATAAACATTGTCTTTTATACACACTGACAAAAGAGTGTGATGTGTGAGTACAAGTAACTGCTGCTGCTGCCTCCAGTCAGAAGTAGGAGGGTGGTGACAGAGAGTGGGTTGGCTAAATTTAAAATATTAACTCCCAGGAGGATTGAATGTTGACAGCAGGAATAACTAGACTTTTCTCTAGGAGATGGGACTCACATCACCATGCCTGTGTGTAGATATGGTAGATGTGTAGGTGGGACAAAATGCAAGGACAGTGAAAGTAATTGAGCTTAACTTTTATGACAGAACAGAGAAGCAAAAAAAAGGCAAAGCAGGGGAATACACCACGGCAGAACAAATACCAGTCATAAATCAAATTTACAAGTCGTGAATAGATCTGATTAATGCATGTGGTTAGCATCTGTGAGCGCAAACAAAGGAGAGAAACGGAGTGAAGTAAAATGTGACAGTGGAGGGAAAAAAACAAGAAGAAAGAAGAGTGGGGAGTTTTCTTCAGACTGCTGCACTTGGCTTCTGTCCCCTGGCTAAATGATAAATGTTCTCCTCACACAGTGATATACAGTCTTGCAGATCAATGGATACTAGTAAGAGATCTCTTCATTAGTTCAATGGAGTATGCTCTCTTCTGCAGTCAGCACCAGGATTTACTGCTGTGTTGCTGTAAATCAGAGGACCTCCATGCACTACATCACCGGCAGGTATGTGCATGCGAAGGAGGAGAGTATTTTTCCTCTCTGCAGTACAATGGCGGCTCTCATGGGAGGTGAAGACAGAGGAGGAGAAGAGATGAAGAAACAAGGTTATTTTTAGAAGCAGGTGACAGAGGCAGAGACTTGCAAGATAATGAGGAGAAGTGAAGAAGAAAGTGGCGGTGTCATCACACCGAGCCAAATCGGAAATTAAAGAATGGGTCCGCACACATTTTCTCACTCGCACGTTCATCTGCACACACAAGCAAGTCTTTAATAAATTACTTTAAACGAAAGGGGGAGTGAAGGAATGGGAAAGGGAATGAAGAGCATTTTATTTGGGTTATAATTTTGGATGATTTGACAGTGAATCATGGCTTTGCAGCCTCGGGATGGTAGCCTATTAGAGCAAAGAGAAAGAGTTTTTGGGGAGGGGGAGGAAGAAGAAAATGAAAAGCTAATCTTGTTTGTTGTTAGACTGGAATAAAAGCAGCACGCCCTCTTTATGAGGAACATTTGATGTCATCGCATTATTCTCACCTACACATTTCAGTGCCTTCTTGTCAGAAAATGTTATCAGAGGAAATATTTGTACAGAAAATCAAAGATGCTCTCACCATTCTCTGAGACGGAGAATGCAAATATACATTTTTATCCATGTTTTTTTATTTAAATAAAAGCAAAGCGCTCCATCACTTTGGGTGTAGAGGTCTTTGTAGGAGCTGTTCTGACAACTTAACCCACAAAAATTCGAGCTCATTTGCATTGATAGGTGGTTTCAGAGGGAGAGGAGTGAGCATGCAGTTTGATACTATGTCACATTACGTTGCACTGCCTGATTTGCATAAACACAACCCCTGCTGTGCCGCCCTGGAAAGCAGGTTTGTACTTGCAAGCTTCTGTACCTCAGCTTTATCCTCCAAGTGTTGATATTCTGTGATGTGAGTGCATCGGAAAAATGAGTGGCATTGTTGTGTTTTTCACCTTGTTCTTCTAGAAAACTAAATTACATTTTTGTTGGGTTGACATTTCCCTTCACGTTCCCCCCTTTTGACCTTCCATAACACACTATCATCTCACAGGTTACCAAGGTGCAACATGTGAGCAGAAGGTGGACCCGTGTGCCTCCAGCCCCTGTCATAATAATGGCACATGCTACCCCCAGGGCCCCGGTCCCCTGGGATTTGGCTGTAGCTGCACAGCAGGCTTCACAGGTCCCACATGCGCTCAACTGGTGGACTTCTGCGCCCTGAACCCCTGCGCCCATGGGGTCTGCCGCAGCGTGGGCAACAGCTACAGGTGTCTGTGCGTCCCAGGTGAGCCAAAACATCAATGATTTGCATTTTCAGTGGGATGGACGTGTGCGTCTTTGTCAGTTCTGACACCTTGATCGCACGCAGAGGGTTTTTGTTAAAGCTGGAAAAAGGTAAAATCTGTTTATGTATCTATGAACTCTGTGTATTTTAGAAAGAGTAGAGGCAGAATTACATTTTTACTGACACAATTAAAAATGGAAAAACAAGATGCAAAAATTTTGTATTCCCAAGTAGGATGATCTCACTGTCAGCTGAACTGAATTCAATTCATGGTGGAAAAGAGAAGCTTTTAAAGTCTATAACATCTAAGTCTAAAATGTCCACAAGTACATTTTCTCTGATAATGCAGAATTGTCCTGTGCACGTATCCTACAGATGTCTTTTTTATTGGAATTTAATAAAAGAGAAATATTAATGGCAGGGTAAATAGACCTAGTGTATATATTTTAACAAAACAAGACGTTCCTTCTTCCTATCACCTGTCACTGCGTCTCTCCAACAAGAATAAAGAAGCCACTCTTGCCTTAATGCTGCTCTGAGCATTTAGGTAGTTTGAATCTCTGCTTGATACTGTCCCTCAGAAATCCATCCATGCTTATAAGATATCTTTCGAATCCTGGATCTGCAGCTTTTGGAGCTTTGTAATAAGTAAAAGGATGGCGGCTTGCAGCAGTAAATATGGTCCGGCTCGGCGGCAGGTTATTTCTAGATGGGAAGCTGGCGTTGATGCCTCTGTGATCAGATCAATTGGGCGGAATGATGACTTATCATTATCCACTGTTTAGCAATTACCTCGCTGGGATGGCGAGATGGATGACTTTTCCAGTGGCCTATGAGGATAATATGACATTTTGCCCCCACCGCTCTGTTTATACAAGCCGTCAGAGGACTGTATATGGCAATCACCATCTTTATATGTTATTTAAAGCTGTAATTTTTCTTCCACTTTTGTATATATTTGCTCTTTTTTTCACAAAAATTGCTACACATGTTGAAGTAATCATTGTATCCTGCTGTTAATGATAAATCTTGATTGTGAAATCTTATTGTTCTTTGTTCCATGACCTTTTCTGTCACTAATTGGTAATCATATAATTTTTAACATTTTAAATCAAAACTTTTCACCTTATAAGGAGACAATGTAAGTGTACAAATTAAAACTTCAGCTACTCATCTGTTGTTAACTTGCTGTGCTTTGGTCCAAAGCAGACATCCCCTGCTTTCCATTTACTCTGACTTTTCAAATTATCCACACCGCATCCTCTCTTATTTAGTTCTGCATCTTTCAGTTTTTCTCTTCTTGTCCTTTTGCCCTTCATTGTCTCTGTCCTCCTGTTTACTCTGACAAATTTCCCTCTCATCTTCTGTTTTCTGGTTGCCATGGTGAAGCAGTTGGCTCACATCCATGCCTGTGTGTTGTATTTGCGATGGTGCTGCTTCAACAGATGTTAGCATCCTATCAAATGCCTCTGCTCAGGAGTCCTTCTCTAATGGGATTGGTTAAAATGATGACTTGTAATTAGCATCCCACACATTACAATAAATACAAACAGACACACATACGCACGTGTGTGTGTGTGTGTGTTTTCAAAAAACAGCAGTTTTTGTCTTTGTGTGAGTCTTCAGATGTGTGGGTTGGTAATGCCTGCTGACTGTTTGAAGGAAAGCTGTCGGGGAGCTGATACGTGGAAGGAGCCGCCTTCCAGAGTCCTGTAATCCAGCTCGCATGAGCGGCTGCCAGCCCACCAGTCAGCCCACAGACAGCAGACAGAGTCCTGGAAAGGCACTTGACATTTCACTGGCATTTCACAGTGGAGACTCCAGGGACTCTAACTGGGCTGCTCCTCATTAAATTCTTGCCTCGCCTTCCAAAAAAACACACGTTAGATGTGGCCCAGGGAAGAGTTTGTTGAACCTTCAGTCAGCAATGTGCCCAACTGAGAAATGATATAATGAAAACAGTTTGTTAAAATTTTTGAGTAAAAACTCCAAAGACATAGTTCCTCTTTTGCTGTGACTTTGGCCAACAGATGATAGAAGGCTTTAATAAAACACATTGACTCCATAAGTAGTGCCTGCAGATATTTAAGTGCATCATTTAAACATGCAACATTTTAAAAAAGGTATAACATTGATAAAATATATCCAGACTATACTGTATATGACACTGAATCTCTTTGTTTTTAGCTCATGCAAACTGAGAAGAAACAAGATGAGCGCTGATTGTCAGTCATGCAGTGACTGTGTTTGTAGCTGCTACATGCTCATTCTGGATCAGTCCACAGCTGCCATCCTATGGGAGAGACAGTACACTGCATGTCCGCTCACTGCAGGATACGTTTTCCTGAATCCATTAAAACATTGGCTAAATACTTCACTAGCTGATGTTACGTTTTGTGCACAATAAAGGTTTCTTAAAGTCATGAACTGGGTCATAAGGAACATAAATATGAGTGTTTTAGTTTCTATTATTTTTTCAGTGATTCAGTTAGGAAAAAGGATGAATCTGAAAGTTCTTTATTGCATTGTTGCATGATCTGTTTCTGAGTGGAGTTTTTGAAATGTAATACAAGCTAATGCAGTATATTTTACTCATAAGCACCTTTCCTGAGCTAATACTCCCAGCTTTGGCAGTATTTAGTGTATGTTGGTGTTAACTATTAAAATGCAATCCCACTGATCCCATATGAAACTGCCACTCGGAGGAGAGTATCATCAAAACAGAAGCGTTACATGTTTTTAATTCAGACTTTAATATGAATTAAATATGAATGTGTTCCACATTCAGGCTACCACGGTTTGTACTGCGAGGAAGAGTACAACGAGTGTCTGTCTGCACCCTGCCAGAACTATGCCACCTGCAGGGATCTAATCAATGCCTATGAGTGTGTCTGCACACCGCAGTTTGAAGGTATGAGCGCTTATATGTGAAACAATGCATAAGCTTTAGTTTTGCATCAAAGTTATAGAGTCATAGTAGAAAACATGCAGCACAATGAATAATTAACGGTTTTCTCTGTGTGCCTCTGCAGGCAGGCACTGTGAAATCTACAAGGATCCATGTTTGAAGATGCACTGCCAGAATGGAGGTCACTGTGAGAGTTCTGGCCTCAATGCCTCCTGTGCCTGCCCACTCGGATATCAGGGTGAGACACGATGACATTGGACAGATTGCAGAATGGGTCTACTAAGCACAGGCTAACAGGTCCAATGAGTCAGAAAGCCCGCGGGGATAATATCTCTGTGACACACACAAATGAGAATGAGGTGAAAACCACCTTAAAGGATTGGAAAAAATGACCACAAATGCTGAGATGAACTACATAAGATGCAAAAATAATCAATATAACTGGACAAGAAAACTGGCTCAAATAGCCAAATCTAACAGAATGGGTCATAAAACAAAAACATCATACAAAATGTCCCCAGAGAGACTCAAAATGAACAGTTTGACATTCAATTTGGTCATGATAGGGGAAAATTTGTAATGAGAATATGCGTTGCCATATAGTGACATAAAATGATGTGAAATATCTGCAATATACATAACTGGAAACACACAGCGGCCATGAAAAGCAGCTGCAAACGTTTAGGTTTCTTTATCTAGTTTTGTCATACTTGAACGCAAACTTACCTCCTTCTCCTGTTCTCAGGGGAGAACTGCGAGGTCGACATCAATGAGTGTGAAAGCGGCCCTTGTCACCATGGAGGCACCTGCATTGACCAATCAAACGGATTCACCTGCCACTGTCCACCTGGCTGGGTGGGACCCAGCTGTGAGATCCGTAAGTTCGCCTGTCAGAAAGCATCAGCATGACTGTGGATCTGAGACCCAGCATGCAGAAAGCTGAGTGTCTGCGTGAATGTGTGTGTCAGACTTACAGTGGAAACCAGCGCACAGCGAGGACGGCCTGACCAACATGCCCCGTCACTCCCTCTACATCATCATCGGAGCTCTGTGTGTGGCCTTCGTCCTCATGCTCATCATCCTCATTGTGGGCATCTGCCGCATCAGTCGCATCGAGTACCAGGGCTCGTCACGCCATGCCTACCAGGAGTTCTACAACTGCCGCAGCATCGACAGCGAGTTCAGCAACGCTATAGCCTCCATCCGCCATGCCAGGTTAGTATCAGAAGTTACGTACACTGACTTTCACTGGGAGGATGTTCTGAAAGCGCTGACAGTCCAAAAAGGTCATGCGATCCATCAGCCCAGCACAGCACAAATATTTCCAGTCAGGGAGTGAACAAAAATTCAAAACAAGGCAGAGAATCAAAACAGGAGGCTAAGCCAAGAAGATAACGGTCGAAACATGCACAAGATGCTCAAAGATGGTCAAAATTTCCTGTTAACTATGAAAACATGAGAGTTAGGGAATTTTTAGTAGGGATTCTGTCATCAGTTGTTTCCAGGTCATAAGGTGATGAAGCGAGAGAGTCTAAAATGGCACCATACGCAGATAATGTAAAAAACTTAATTATTTCTATTCTTCATCCAACAGAATTTTGGACAAAGTGCTTAAATTTAAAATCTTTAAGCCATTCATGTCTATTGTTGTCTGTCCTTTGTACATTGTCACAATTAAGTAGCAATTAAACACTAAATCTTAGGTCTATCCCTCCCAGTGATGCCTTTTTTCAAACATATTTCTAAACAAAACCAATATTTCACTTTCTTTTCAGATTTGGGAAGAAGTCCCGGCCTGCAATGTATGATGCCACTCCCATCGCCTACGAGGACTACAGTCCTGATGACAAGCCTTTGGTTACCCTCATTAAGACAAAAGATTTGTAAAAACACTGCCATCTCAAACCAGTATAACCATACAACTCTCCATGTGCATACACACACACCCACATACATCAAGTCAGTGCAGACATGAAAGTATTTCATATGAAAAACAATATTAGAAAAACAAAACTGAATGTAAAGTAAAATAATAAACAAAAACAGAACAAGCTGTAGTTTAAAAAGAACAAAACTGGAATTTGATACATCTATTTTCCTGTCAAAGTCAATGATAAGGCTTTATTGTAGCATAAGAGCATAATTGCATTACTTAAGTTATAGAAAATGGACAGTACTCCCAGTAACCTCTGCTATACAATAGACTAGTCTGACTTGAGTCTTTTCCAGACTGTTTGTCTGCAGGTGGGATCAGAAACCTAGCGAAAACGCCGCAGATAGCCCTGACAACAGTCCATAGAGGCGTTGTAGAACTAGATGCATCACCACGATGCATTCGCTGTATCTTTTTCTACATTAAAAAAAAATCAACATCTGCAGTAGGTTGCCTTACTTTGTGCATGATTACATTTGATGTTCTCTCTGCAATATTTAAAAATCCTTTGTACTTAGTTGTTAGTTGTTCTTTTTTTTCTTTCATTACAGTTGTAGTCTTCTCTGTCAGGATTGTGCCAAATAATTTCTTTGAGTATTTTGTGCTTAGCAGATAAAAACGTATAAAATACTAGGCACAAAACTTTTCCTTTATAGACTACACACAGTACCGTCCTGTTCTATACATGCAAGTCTCAGTGGTGTGTGAATAGTAAAGAAAGTGGATGTGCTGGAGTTCTGTGCCCCTACCAGCCTACTGTATGTATATCAGTGATGTTTAGGATAATAGGTAGGTGTGTTTCTCACTGCACTGAAAAATAGCTGATTTATCTTGGTGTACCTGTTTATCCCACTGTACAAACTCACCTCTAGTACCAAAAGTGTTAATAGTTTTCTGGATAAAAGTTTTTTTGAGAGAGTCGTTGGCTTTAGAGTGAAGACGAAGGAGGAAGAGAAGGAAGCTGACTGGGATGATATCTACTCCGGAAAATACTGTACATGCTTCTGTGTCCTGCCAGTGGAAAACTTTCTGTCTGTGCAGCTGTGTTGTTCCCCCACAAGGTCAAGCAATGTTTTACCAATAGGCTCAGCTAATCCTACTATTTTCTTTTTCTCATTTTAAACACAGCAACATGATTACCTATTATCTATGTTCAATTATGTAAACAATAAAGATTCAAGTGAACATAATGTGCTCTTATGGTGTGGTGTGAAGTCTGGCTAAAACTCAAGGATGCTTCCTTGATGCCTCCAGTGGCAAAAAAATTATTTTGTTAATAACTAAAACTATTTCTATGTTTTTCTTTGTTCAGAGATCAGTCACATTTGCAAACTTCACTGTATTGCACACATTATAATGGGAGAGAAGAAGAAAATTCAACATGGGTTAACACAGTTTAAATGGAAATGCAGCATCCGAAAATGTTACATACATCATTTATTCAGATTAAACCTTAAAAGAAGGGGCTTAGAAAAAAAAGAAAACATGTTCCGTACATAACAATGTTTTCTGTCCCGAGGTCGTACCCACCAGACTGAACCATCAGCTGTGGGAAAGGCCTTTTATGGTGTGTTGGTGATGTGAACACCCTCATTGACCTCAGGCTTTATCCAGATGTTCCCCCCCATGTAAACACAACTAAATACAGGCTGTGATTGTTGTGTCGGTGAACACACCTACATATATTGGGTGCAAACACACACATTGCAGGAGCAACAGATGTCCTTGCCGATGATTACCTAAGTAATATGGTCTGTTTTGGAGAACTTGCATTTAACTTTTGCCCTGTGAGCACGCCAGAGGGTCAGAGAGCTTCATGTTTGGCATGCAAAATGTCCCCTTAGAGGATGTTTGCATATACATTTAGTTCATGTTTAAAAACAGGAAAAAAGGTGAAAAAAGCATTAACCCACAAACGCAGTTTTTATTGAAGGCTAGGTAGGTACTTTCACATGGTGAGATGTTTAAAAGCCAGAGATCAAGATAACAAGATGGGAGTTTATGAATTGTGCACACAACTTCAGAAAGGTCAGAGCACAAGAATATCCACATAAATGACTGTTCACAACATCCCTTTTGGTGAGAAGCAATATGTAGCAGTTAGGGGCAGATGAGTAGAAACCTCCAGGATCGGAAATACAAAGCCAATGTCAAAGTTTCAAAAATGCAGTTTCTTTAATTACCACTGGCAAAAATGGATTAACTCAATTCTGAAAAATAATATAAAGATCACCCATCTTATTCTCATTTACAAGTTGTGAAATACAGAGTGACCGGTGACTCAGTGAAACTCACAGCGTGTGCATTGGTGCTGGTGTCCGGACGTAGCAGCCAAAATATTATAGATGTGAAGTAAATGACGCAAACTTCATTCTGTCTGAGTTATTTTTTTCTTTTTTACTGATGGACAAGAGACCAAGTCCACAGAGGGTTGCTGGAACAGACGTCTTTACTGGCACGCTCAAACCCAAAGGTCAAAGACGAGATTACCTTTTGTGCATTTCAACAGGAAACACAAGCAAAATAGGCAGGACATCTGAAAGCACAAGGCCAATTAAAATGATCTGTGTGGGGTTGTGAGTCAGAAACTAGAGATCAGACGTGAATTCAAAAGTAGAAGACGGTGAATCCGTTACGCTAACTTAAGTGCATTCCCAAATAAATATACATTGCTAGAAAAATGGTGAGTATGTAACTTTATTGCACTATTTTTGGTTAATGTAAAAAAATGTCTCTTTGGTCTGAAGAAGGGTAGTAGCCCGAAACATCACTTAAAATATATATCAGGAGCATCTTTTGGTGTGCGAACTTACATTGTTTTTTACATGATCCTGCTTTTAGTCCTGTACCTCCCATGCAACAAGACAGGAATAAGAGAAAAAAATATTGGAAAGGAGGAAGGACTGGGTATTACTGTAGGTAAGGTTTAATTTTTTTCTTAGTAGTATATTTGGGTGTTTCTGAATATTTGGACCAGTAAAGACTTCCAAACTAGACCTCCAAACATGTGACTCAAGTTCTGTAATGACTTAGTACTGCGTATTTGACCTATTCCTTGATTTCAATTATTCATTACTTGTTATTTTTCAGAGAATTTAGATTCATGCAACATAATACTTGATATGGTCTTGGCAGTACAATGCTTTTGGTTTGGCTAAGAAAAAAATGTGTCTGGATTTAAAATACACAGCTTCGTAGACTTAAGGGAAAGCATTCACAGTGTTTAGTCCTGATGCTACAGACTGCCTCTTGCGTTGTTTTGTGACAACAAGGCCATGACAAAATATCAGAACATGAGCCTGTTCTCGCTCAAAGTGAGAAAGCTTTTTCAGTGAGATCATGCTTGGCAACTTAAACATTGGATCTTAAATCTGAAATCATGTTTGGAGGCCTAATGCTTATTATGTATGGGCTGATTTTATATTATGTCACTTTTTTCCCCATGAACTTGATATAAATTATTCAGGATACTCTGAGGAACTGATAAGTTACTCTGGGATTTGTTTGAATTTTCTCCATATTTTATGAACAGTCCACTGGTGTTATATGTTATGAATACAACAGAACTGTAATTATTAGTGTAATTGAAATTTTCTGTTGAGACAATATGAGCTGACTAATAAATAGTCCTGGATTTCATTGAATAAATACTGAAATTCAACTTCTGGAAGGCAGAGTATAGGAAAAATCCAGTGAATTAAAAAGAGGGCTGCACGGTGGTGTAGTGGTTAGCACTGCGGCCTCACAGTGAGAAGGCCGCGGGTTCAAATCCCAAGTTGGTCAGGAGCCAGAGGGGGCGTCTGATTCTGGCTGAGGAGGGCTTT
>JAVQJG010274811.1:0-18833 GCA_036024015.1 Craterocephalus amniculus
TTAAAATAAGTACAATAAAAATAAATATTTAAATACAAAAAAAAAATAAGAAATCAAATCTAGTGAGCAGCTGGCTGATCCTCTAATGTGGCACACAGTCAGTCCAGATGTGGAAAGTAGACGCAGAGCAAAGGTCCTGCTATCAGCAAAAAACTCCACAAACAGTGAGTCTTTGTTTGTGATAAGCCTGAGATCGATTTGGCTGCTCAACTTCGTAGTGCCGCGCATGGGCTTGAGTGGAGCATTTTTCACATACCGAGCTGCATCACAGGGCCTTTAACCACAGACGCACCAGATCTTAACTGGGCTGACCGCATTTTGTTAGGACAATCTGATTTCATCATCTGCTTAAGTCGCCCCTTTAACATAGCTCGCACACGTCGCTTCAATGATTTCTACACCCTGTAAAGAGCAGGTAATGGAAAAAAAGTGAATAATTGGAGGTTTTTTGGGGGGCAGCTGGGCAGGTAGAAACTAGAGCACAGTGTGGCGATGGCACAGATGGCAAAAATAAAGACTCCTTTCATTTTCAGCGATCCTGTTTCAGACTGAACCACGCTGGCGTTTAATAATCTGAAGAATGAACTTCCTGGTTCGAGTTTCCCCTTCAAATTGCAGCAACTAACAGCTGGCATGGAAAGACGAGGGGCTTCCAGGTGTTTCCACACACTCAACTGAAGCAATCTTATCAACTTCCAGTGTTTGGATAAAATTCAGGTTCTGACTACAGCAAATCCTTTAAAACTTGAACAAACAGTCTGAAGATGGCGTTTTTACATGGATATCACTTCTCCAGCTGGAAGGAGGTGAAGTGACCCCTGATTAACATCTTCCACATGACCCATTTCAGCTTTGATTTCTGTGGCGGGAGGTTGAGTGCGAAACAGACCCTCATTTCCCCGGGAAACATCCTCCCTCCTCATTCTTCAGGAGACATCTGAATTGCATTCTTTAAGCGGGATGGAGGGAGAAAATACCAAACAGCTCCGTTGAGAAATACACCTGATGTTTCAACATTTCAAGACTGGGGCCTGTGTTACATAACCAAACAGCTATTCCCTTGGCAGGGGAGTCTTGCATTGTATTGCATCTAATAGCGCAAAGCACTTCGGAGTGCTTTCTTTGGAAATTCCTGTTTAAAGGAGGCAGAGCGGCTTCCAAACATAGATCTGAAACACTGACCCAAATATTTGTTTGACGATATTTGGTGTCGAGCAACTTAAGTCACCTACAAATCATTCTCATTCTAATTTACTTCTATTTTAACTGTAATAAATGATGTTTGCTTAATAAAAATGCTGATGTTTTTAAAAATCTTTTTGGCAGAATACAGCAGAGAAACAGCAACTTTATTGTTCACAACATTCCCAACAAGAGTTAGACTTCGGTCAGTCATTTCTGATGTATATTTGGAAGACACAGAAGAAAGAATGAATGGGATGAGAAATGACAAGACGTTTTTAAAGAAAAAAAGCAATACTTCTGGAAGTTTCTCTCTCTTTTAAAAAAAAATAAAAACAGAAAGAGTTTCCATTTTACTCACATAGCTGATAAACCCGAGTGTCCAGCTGTTTCTATTTACAAACATCACAGAGTTGACCCACTAAACCTCTGTCCACGTTTCCTCTTGTATGTATGTTGCAACAAGATCAGTTTATTTCTATGTCTGTGTCTGTTTATTACAGCCTGGGCTATACGGTCACCTTAAGATGACACCAAACATAAAAAAAGGTAACGTTTCTATTTAGTATCATAAAAAATTAGAAATAAAAAGCTTCAAGTTGCAAACTAGATTTTGGAACACATTCCTACAATAACAATCCTGCCTTATAATAAAACAGAAACATTCTTTGTATTCTTATTTTCATATCTTTCAGGCAAACTTTTCTTAATAAAATCCCTGAGTAGCCTCAGTAGAAAGGACAGAATGGCGGGACCTGGGTCCGTGTGTCTCACCTGGTCGCAGCCTGCGTTGACCAGCTCCTGCAGCATCTGCCGGTTGACCTCTCCGGCCTCGCCCGACTCGTTGGCGAAGGGCATGAGCGACTTGCGGATTTCTCGCAGCGCATTCTGGTAGTTGTTGAACTTCTGCGGAGGTCGGAGCTGCTGCTGGCGGCTGGCCGCGTCCTTCCCGCTCTTGGAGTCCGCCCCCCTGCCCCCGTCAGACCGGGAGCTGCCGCCGTGCAGCGCCTGGCTCACCAGCTTGGCCGGCTGCTTCAGACCCTCTTTGATCTCCTGAAGCCTCTGCCGGGTATTGCCCACGTACGGAGCGGCTGGGAAAGTCTTCGGCCTCATGGCCTTAGTGCCCAGGACAGGCACCTACTCTAACACACACACACACACACGCACACAAACTGAAACACACTCCCCCCCTTTACCCTCCTAAAGATCCCTCTCAACCTAGCTGACCTAAATAGATATGAGCCTGCAGGAGCAGAGATCGGAGGCGAAGATTTCCGAGTCCTCCTCTCAGCCGTTTGCGTCTGACTCTGCGTTTCTGGGTCCTGCTGATGACGGCGGGGTGGACGAAGGCGAGGTGGAATACTACAAGCATTTCATGGTTTGACTTTCAGGGCTCAGGTTCCAGCTTATTCCAGGAATTGCAGCCGCTCATCAGGGCACTGCAGAGCCAAAACATGATGATGCCAATCTGCGCCTGTGGAGGAAGGGATGGAGTTAGAACTTAAGAGATTGTGGTTGCGCACGGCAATCATGCTTGCCTCATTTTTGCAACCAAAAGCACAAACCTGGTTTGCATAAATGCTAGGTTACACAAGTGGGAGAAAAAATGTGGACACAAAGAAACAAGGAAACCCTCAGACCTTGTTGTGGAATAAAAGGTGAACGATGTGGAATTCTAAATATTTTGCCACCAGTCACAAAGTGTCACAACTACTTGGGGCCAGTTTGAGACTATTATTACCTGGAAGCCTGGGAGTCAAATTCCATATCAGTAGTGCAAAGCGCTGGTGCATACCTCGTGCATAATTCAGTAATACCAGTGGTCATAAAACTCCACCTGCCCCACCTCCACACCCCACCAATGCATAGCTGCACTTGCACAACTGAACCCCTGTCACTGCATACTTGTGCAGCGTGGTCATCGGTGAACACCCCTCTGAGAATGCAGATCTCCAGCAAAGGGGTCAGAACAAGTCAGTCTTCCTCCCCGACTCCAGCCCCGACGCCACCCTCCCCTCTGCCATCGGATATTTAACACCACCTGATAATCTTAACTGGAAGAACATGCTCCGAATTCTGCCGCAGCAGCGTTCCTCCTCTGGAGCAGATGGGATGACGCGGGGAATGTGAGCACATGTTCCCGTGTGCAGCTTCACGTGAGGATCGACTTGAGACACTTGTATCTGGGATGACGGTGAAAGTTTGCTGGGCTTGTTTATTAGGCCCGAGTTGTGCTGCATGCTGCAAGCGCAGACTCTGCAGGATACACCGACACACTGGGCCACAAGTTTGGCTACAGAAGCAGAGATCATTGCAGCATCTCAAAATCTGATCATTTTTATGCTTTAAAGACAAGAACTTTTCACTTTTTACACATTAAGCCCCGCTTCAGATCAGGTTTAGATAAAGGAAAGTGTTTGTATTGAATCATTAGCGTACACAAACTGCTTTGTGACATATGTAAATAAATTAATAAATTATGTGTCCTGAGATATTTATTAGATACTGGCCTTAGAATGACTAAATGTAGTGCCTCAACCACATCATAAACATTTAAATGATCATTTTTACGGTAAATTTATTCCCTCATCTTTGACTAAGTCAAACTTTAAACAGCCTGAAACCCAAACAAACACTAAACTGAGTCTCCCAAAGCTGGAATAACACATTCACTCCTGCATCTGTGCATTCAGTTGACTTACTGATTAAGTACTTCATATTCTGCTAGCCTAGGTGATGACATGCCGCCTGTTAGCATTGTGTTCTGTCTAGTCATCTATTAAATCTCAGAAACATTTGGGAAACAGTTTAAGTTGCAGCAAATAAATTTCAAGGGAACCAGCGAGTTTGGACATTGTAAATTTTACTATGCTCTAGAAATAATATGTTGCCTTGTTGTTTTTTTCTGTTGCTATTGGTTTCTTCGGTTACTTCCTGATCAATTACTTCATCAGGAACTGTGGCGTTAAGCAGTCGGGGTAATTTTCCAGTAAATAAACATGCATGCACGAGGGGTTCAGCTTGTCTGGATTTCTCCGTCTGGATTTTAAAAAGTCAGATGTAGTACATTTTCAGTCAGTCGAACATGTTTTAGTCGAACGAACAATCACGTCAAAACAAACGTTGATGATGTTCTACTGGTCAGTGCGTTTAGAACATGCTTTCAGGTGCTATCCCAGGCTTCCAGGTGGAAGAAGCAGAAAAAGCGGCTAGAAACAGAGAATAACCACAAGAGAAAGCGTGCATCTTTTCTGCCAAATAACAGAGCAACACAGGAAATGCACATAGCTATAAAGATGTCAAAGCTGCAACTTAGAATAGCAAAAATACCAGTCAGGTTAACAGAAAAACCCAGCAATAACAAGCTGAAAGGGAATGCATCACCACCCATTGTAGCCAAGCTGAAAATACCTCGATCAATAAATCCATTCCTCTGCTGTCTCTGTACTGTAGAGCATGGAAGGTAGCCTGAATAAATACAGACTGAGCTATGATGAATGTAAACTTACACAAAAACAAATATTCTGATGCATTTCATTCCTGAATAACACAATTTTTAAAGATCTATTTTAGAAACTTAGCAAAGGCAAAGCAAGTTTCCTACATATGGGAACCTGCGTGCTGATAAAGAGCATCCACGAGGTCTTCACATATTTTATAGCATCAACATTTTAGACAAAAACTCACCCTTTAAGTTAACCTTACTTTATCTACTTTATCTTTTGGAGGCGCTAATGAAATGGCGCTTGACATAATGAAGGAAAAATAACATCCTTTCAGTTTCAAAAGCTAGAGCGACAGCCAGCTGTTTCCTTCTCTTCAGAACTTTGCAGTAGCTTTCATTATGGCAAGAAGAGATGCCCCCAGTTGCTGCCCACGACATTTTCCCCCTTAGCAGCCTTTTTACAACAATCAGATGATCTCTGAGTGTTTTCATTTGGACTGACACTCCCGAAGGAACTTACAAGGCAAAAAGGAAAACAGAGCCAGTCAACTGCTTATAAGGACATCCATTTCTTGATTTATTTTGTTAAAAAGGTCCAAATGTGGTGATCAAACCTGAAATAGATTTTTCCCGGTTAACCAAAACCTCTTGGTAAACAAAACTAAAGCCCAGGCCAGCCCGGCAGTGACAGGCTTCAGATACATTTGCAGATTTCCATAATGCTGGCAGGTGTCGTCAATCTCAAGATACTGATCTGATTTATAACCAACACAACCAAGCTGGTAGATACAATCGCCCCCTGGCAGGTTTAAACATACAAAGATAACATTTAATTTTATGGGTTTAGTTCCGTTTCAAAACATTTTGTTCGCAAATGAATGATCCCAAACACCACGATGCTTTGTGTGTTAGTACCCCTACGTTACGGGAAAGTACTGGCATGATGAGACAATGGATTGAATCATTTTCTCATTTGTTTTTAGCCCATTTATTCCAAAATGGGTTTAACTTCCGACATGTACAAGAAGTGAGAATGAGTTGTATTGTTGGACAAAAGCAGCTTGACATCACCACAGTTTAATGAATATGTGATATATTTTGCTAAATGAGAAATAGTCTTAGAAATATCCATATTTTCTGTGGTATTTATCAATTGTTTGCCGATATAAAAAGTACATCAGTGGGTCATTTACTCTAAACAGATAGAGACGGGAAACAAAGCTGGTTTTTGGGTGTATACTAAAATGAGCTGTATAATGCCAAGTGCTAAAAGAGTTAACTAATTACTGAGGAAATAAAAAAAAAATGTTACTAACATAATTAAATACATCCCAACTAGATAAAAGTACCCATTTTAATTGTGTAAATTTATGCCAAATCTGGAAAAAGCTCAAATAAATAATGTTTTTCCAGTGCAGAAATCAATTTAAATGGACGCAAATCTCTAAAACTAAATTAAAAATGTGGGGCAGGGGTGTAATTACGAAGAAAAATAAAGTCTTTGTAGCCATCAACAGTAAATCAGTTTGTTTTAGTGGGTCAAGTTGGGCTAAAAAAGCACACGAGATCTGCGTCTTTCTCACAGCAAACATTTAAAAAGATGCTCTTGCATAACGCGGAACATAATTCCATTAACCAGAACGCTACTGTGTTTTAATTCGTGGAACATTAAGAATACCATTTCAAGAAAAATATTTAAGCTTGTATTTACAAAGGGGGAAAACAGAACCGATGTTTGTCTATTGTTTATCAGACTAAAAGGAAAAGACACTTCACCTAATTATAGTCTGTGTGCAGAACTCAAAAACAGAATCATATTGTAGCAATGATTTCACCCATATCGCCCTGAGCTGCAACCAAACATAAAAAAGCACTTGAATACGGTTTTGACAGCCTTGTCCCTGGCAGCCTCCATCCCTTTGGGCCATTTCGAAGAAACACACAGCCCTCAGTGTGCTGACAAACTCTGCACAGACAAAAACACATTTTCCCTTGTTTCTCTTTAAACATAGCTGGGTGGTGGGTGATGTAGGCTGCATAAATGTTTCCCCATCTCTGGGATCTCTTGCCTCCATTCCTGTGATGCTTCAGGCGCCGTGTCCGAGCAATGAGCATTCCATTCCACAAGTAACTACAAGTAAAATACCGCCGCTGAATCACGGGACAGTCTCTGCTGACCAAAATAAACCAAAAAAAACAACAAGCATATAGAGATCTGGCTCTGAATATAAGTAGGAGGGTGTTGCTGGACTCAAGCCTATATGACTTGTGTTAACAATCCAAGAAAGCACAACTTATTCACACACCTTGACACACTAGTTAATACATTCCTAACCTTATCTCTATTTGAGATCAGATTCAGCACCCGATGGCAATCAACCGTAAAACTGGCAAAAACTAAAAGTACTTAACTCTTCGCACAGAGGAAAAATCAGCCTTAATGAGTCCCTCATTTTGACAATGAATATTTTAATCTTAACGTTT
The DNA here is from genome assembly GCA_036024015.1 of Craterocephalus amniculus. NCBI lineage: Eukaryota > Metazoa > Chordata > Actinopteri > Atheriniformes > Atherinidae > Craterocephalus > Craterocephalus amniculus. The sequence goes on from JAVQJG010274811.1 coordinate 7,112, forward strand.
TTTATTAAATAAGCTCAACAAGCAGGTGTCCACTTTTAATAAATCAATATTTGCAACAGTTGACAATTTACCATGAAACCTCAGTTCAGTTGCAAAATTAGGTCACTTGCACAAGAAAACTGTCAAATAAACTCATGTCTGGTAAAGTTTTTTTTTTAAATTTCAGGAAAAAACAAACAAACTCAACCCATTGTCAAAACCGGTCAATAACTTTCACCTGCAGTTCCTATAGCAGCCACTAGGTGTTGCACCCAAGAGCTGATATTTGGCTTTAAATAACTTAAACTTCTATACAGAACATTTTAGTAATATGTGCAGCTTTCAGAATATAATGAGATCACATTTATTTTGGTTAATCTGAAAGAAATGTGATGCATCTTGCAGAGTAAGAGGAAAACCACAACTTTCTAACAGGAAAAGTTGGTGTAGTCTTTGTGCAAAGACAGAGGCAACAGCTGGATGTTCCTGCAGTTGCTACAGCGCATGTATCTGTATGAGAGACAGACACTTTGCTTCCTTCCAGCCAGTCAGTGCAATGTTTCATTTGTTTTTGGCAACGTAATTTGCAATTATTCAGCTGCCACTAAGATTTTTAAACAGGAAAGACATCTAAAAAGAATACGTGAAGTAAGCTGCTCACCTCGCTCCATACATCAAATTCAGCGCATGGTTTGGTGCCGCAGAAGTGCCAGCGCATACATCCTTTCCCTTCATTTCACCAAGCTTTGCAATAAGAAACACAAACTCAGCGGAAATGGCCACAGCCAACATCTGCACTGCAGTGATTCCTGTTAGGATACCTTTAAACTTCCTGTTGGTATGAGATCCAGCTGTGAAGCCTAGCAACACATTGCTGGAGTGCTGTTTTAAGGCAGAGCTCAAACACCTGAGCTGATGTGATGAACAACTGCACAAGTGTTTTTCCAGTAGGAGTTTGTGTTTGAGAATAGTAGTAACACTCCTGAATGAGACAAAAAATAGAAGGAGCTGAGTGAAACAAGCCAATTCATATCAGATGAGTCCCTATTATCTTAATATATCCCCATAGTACTTACAAAATTATTACACAGTACATACAGAATATTCATTACTGCATATTTAGGATAAAGTTAAGGATACCTCTTACTGTAGAATTTAAAAATAATCTCCGGAATAGATGCAGGAGGATATGATCACTGAATGGTGTCTTAATGCCTTGAGAGGTACTTAACAAGGAGTTTAATAATAAAAAATACTGCAATTATTTAAAGGTTGGACCAAAAGATGAGGTCTAAAACTGAGTACCTCTTTTATACGCGTTTAAAACAGTTTGTTAGTTGTAGTTCTTGCCCGTGGGCCCCTGGACATGGAAACGTGTGGAAACCCCTGTTTTAACGCTCTGTGGCCTTCCTCACTGTACCCCAGGCAGGGCTGGGGGCTGAGAGCAGCAACACATTCCTATGCAGGGGAAAAAAATGGAGGCAGTCCCGTTCACCCCAAATAGACTTAAAACTGTAGGAGAGAGGAAAAAGAGCTCCATTCTCTGTGTACCTCCATTGTAACACAACCGCTACGGAATATTTTCCTCAGAAACAAGTCGTGGAAATAAGTCACACCACCACCACTCCCCTCCCCAAAAAAAGTATCTCAACTTACCATGTGAGAGAAGTAGCACGAATATCTCAAGTTTGGGATGTAAATCCCGTCAAACTGTGACTTTTAAAGTCCGTTTCTCGGCTTCAAAGCGCGCAGACACAACAGAAGGGCTCAGTAAAGACGGCGCAACTGGGTAAATATGATGAAATGAGCCTCCATTTTCTCCCCAAACTCCAGGCAGGATCAGAAATGCAGCACAAAGTTGGACACTCGCTGCATTGTTAACATTCCACAGGTCACGTGACGGACCGACGCACGTCAGCACGGACCAAAAGATCGTCTATTTTAGACAGGATGCACTCTGTGGCTTCGCTTTTTTTAAAAAGACTGTAATGTGAACGCTTAAATTTAGTTAATTTAGTTTAATTTTGACCGTGGAAAACTTGTTGAATCTCTGTTATGCATTATTTTACAATTCTACAATCCGTCATGTCTGATTATACATTACTGCAAACGTTTAAGATACACAGGATAGTATTTAAATATGCATTTTTTTCTAAACTGAATGGGTAAATAGTTGATTTTAAATGAAAATACAAAATAGATAAAATGATTTTTAAAAAAGTACTTTGGTTTAAAAAAATTACACATTTGAAGTACAGAAAATTAAAATCATCATGAACAATTTCTCTCAGTCCAAACATATGACCCAACTCTGATGGTGACTTTTGAGCATCAAGGTTTTTTCGAGTGATTAATGAGGCTAACTTTTTTTATCTGTAGTTTTTATTCTAAAATTTGAATTTAAAAATGAAGAGGAGTGAGACATCTTCTTTCCCCCTGCTCTCTGATCCCACATGCTCAAGGTGGAGCCTCCTCCACATCATTTTTCTCCCCTTTCATAAATGAAAAAATATTAGTACATTACTGACTTCTCTCTGGAATCTGAATAACTTTTTACCAACCAAATACAAAGAAGCAGTGAAGATGAAGTAAATCAACAAAGTCAGTAGACAGAGTCAAACAGAAAGATGAGGTGGCACAAACTGCACAAAACTAAAATGTTATAGATATGTTATTGTATATAGAAAGCAGCAAAGGGATGTTTCATTTCCCAAACTTAAATTACTGTTATGGAATCCATATGAGAGGAGAAACTATACAGCATGGGGGTCTAAGAGAAGAAACAATAACCAGAACCACAGTCTCTAATTGTATTACAGTAATTTTCACCAAAAGGCTCTTTTTATTTTTAGAAAGATGAAACATTACATATCAGCTGTTTTTTCCATCTAAAACTTAATTTGCACGTCTTTCATTTTGTTTATGTGGAAACAAAGCGAAAAACGCTGCTTGTGTCAGAAAACAACAGATTTAACCAACACTGACATCACAAATATATTCCAATAGCACAGGCATTTGGATTCATGTTATAACAATCCCATCGTACTCAAGAGTTGTTGCTTTCAGAGGGAGACATTTTCCATTCAGAAAAAAAAATTCCTCCACCTTTCGACCTAAAAGCAACAGTTTGCATATATAAGTGCGGTTAGTCAATGCGGAAAGGAGCCATGACTATTCATCAAAAACACATGCGCCAAGGAAGAAATGCATCATCTACATTAGTGCTGATTTATGACATGTTACTGAATGAAAGACCTACATGAGGGTGAAAAACAGAAATGTCATCTCCATGGATAAAAAGGCATCCCAGGTGGAGGGGGGATGTGCATAGATTACAAGGTTACATATAACTGCTCAGAAAGGACCTACAGACATCTTTGGATGTGCCGGAGAACAAAAGGCACATTTTGAACTCAATGCTGGTTGTGACTATGAAGCAAAACCTTTTAAAACTCACAACCTGAACTGAAGAGTTTGTGTGTAGGTGCAACCATCACATCACATGAAAAACCTTTTCCAATTCATTTTAGACTCTGAAATATCACTACAAATATGAAGAGTGCTTCATGGGTTTGCATTTGAGTGCTGAGTCTTTATCTCCGTTTGGTGCACGTACAAAACCAGAGGAGGGTTTAAAGTATATTTTTAAGATACCAAAAATGAATACCAGCAGCAAACACAGGCACATTTGTAAAAGCTTCATAAACTAAGGCACTGGCAATGCAGGACAATAAAAAATAAACTTAAAAAAAAATAAAATAAATAACGGCTGCCATGTAATTTCTACATGCATCCTAACTTAATTAGGGAATATTTAGAATGCATGAAAGCAAATGGGTACATTTCCAGGAGGTGGGCTGTAACTAACTGTGGTATGTACTCATGGTTCAAACCAGTTCATGCTCATTATTAGAGAACACACTGAACAAAACCAATGCAGATTAATCCGTCACACATTAAATGTTGATTCTCTGCTGAAGCTCATGTGTTCGGCTGGAAAAGGTGTAAACAAATCAACAATTCAGTGTCAGTAAATAAAAAAACAATTCAGAACAAGCATGTTTGTGCCTTTGACAAATAATTCCTTTCAAACACCCCTTTAATTAGTCAAGAATAACAAATTTGGTACATTAATGCCTGCATATGACTTTTTCTTCTTTGACTTGCTCCCTGTTATGGTGTGTTAAATGAATTTAAAAAATGTTTTAGAGTAATATTCTGATATTTTTTAACTAGAAAGCCTCATTTTAAACAAGAAGGCTTAACCACAATGACAAAAATGTTGAAATACTTTAAAGAAAAACATGTTAATAGCTTGTGTTGGACCCATATAGTCCCTTTTTCCAATTCAGCTTTCAGCAGGGAGGTTTTCATCTTTGAAAAAGTGATTAACACCAGCAAAGCGCTGCTGCAGAGGGCAACTGGAATTCTCATCTAAACATCACTGTTGAAATATGTTGGGAATGAAAGTGCCAGAGCACAACAGATAAATTAATACCAGACTCTAGCCATAAAGGTAGCAAATTGGCCTGTGGTATGTTCGTCTTTGCCAATCATCCCACCAAGGCTGTGCTCTGTTTTATACAATCTACCTAGCAGACATACAAGGTGAATTAATCAAGAAAGGTGAAATTAATCCTGTAAAAAAAACACCATGTATCTGTTGCTCAGCAGCGCTGGGTTAACAGAGACTTCAGAGAGATGCAATGCTGTTTTGTAACTGGAAGACATGCCACACATCTAATACTGCATGTGCCACATCTGCCTGCTTTCTAAGCTGATTTATTCTCTTTTTCTGCAACAGACAGAGGATGTTATCAGTTTTATTACTGCAGTTGTGTTTGTTGGAACTGGAAAACAGACTGAGTTTTGCCCTATTCAGCATTCACAAAAGAGCAATAAAAAAATACTTTTTTTTGTCATCCAAAACCTTAAAACTAAATTTTTTGCAAATCCGCCATTCTTTATGAGATGATCGATTCATCTCAGAAACAAGGCCTCCAAGTTGAGAAGAATTGTTGGGATAGCCTGAATCAAAGATACCTTGATTATGGAGTGACAGAAATCATGTGCATTGAATTATGTAGTGTTGACATGTGGATGTAGAGGAAGTGCATGGAATAAATCCAAAGCAGTACAAGGAAGTAGAAGAGCATTCAAGGAGAATTTCGCTTTTTTTTTAAGCCTGGGGTCTGTTGTCATCTTTACCTTCATACATGTGAATGATGGAGAAAGGAATTTTCAGGCTAGGTCCAGTAATTAGCCGGGCAGGCAGCCCAGCTAATGACAAGTATCGGCTCCTGTGTAAGTTTGCTTTTTTCCACACCTAAGTGCTCTGATAGTCTCAACCAGTGTCCGACAAAATGCTAAAGATGAGAAATTAACCAAAGTATCTGTATTACTTGGCGATCGCTATGTTATGGTGGCTGTGTCCTGTTGTCTGTGTCCAAATCTCGCGAGATTATTCCAAAATCGTGTCAAAACACTGGTGGGAGATTCCACTACTGACACATAACGATAGCAATCGCCAGGTAATACAGATACTTTCGGTCATTTCTCCTCTCTGGTATGTTGTCGGACACTTGTTGAGACTATCAGAGCACTTCAGTGTGGGAAAAAAAGGACGTTTTTAGGGCGAACCTACACAGGAGCGGTTGCCCAATACTTATCATTAGCTGTGCTGCTAGCTGCCTGCCCAGCTAAATACTGGAGCGATCTTGAAAAGTCCTTTCTCCATCACTCACATGTATGAAAGGAAAGATGAAAACAGGTTTTTAAAAAAAGCGAAATTCTCCTTTAAGAAGCACTAATCACTCTAGTGGAGCAGCAGAGATGCACAGGTTGTTTAAGGCACAAGCAACTTGTACAATCTTATCAAAGATGGAGAGGTTGGACGTGCGCTCGGACGTCGTGGTGAACGGGCTCTCGACGGGCCCCGTTAGCATGGCGTACCTCCTCTTCACCATGGAGATGACCCTCTCCACGTGCCTCTGCACGCTCGCCGTCTCGGGGTCTGCCTCTGATCTCCCGCACGCCTCTGCCTGGCAGCTGCCTGCTATTTTAAAGCGGGCTCCCCGCGCCGCCACAGACTCGCCGATATCCAGGTCCCGGGTCGCCAGAACCACGTCGCCTGGAAGAAGTTTGCACAGGAACCCGCAGCCCTCCGCCAGGCTCTTATCACTCGCATTTCCCAGCACGCCCCTGGAGACAAAGGTGACGACGCCCTGTGGCGCCACACCAATCAGATACTTCAACATATTATAGCTTGACCCCGACCCCTGAGAGCTTGGAGGCACCCTCTGCTGTTGTTGCGCCTCCTCAAAAGGCACAGTAAAGCAGTCTATGATGACAGCGCAGTCTGGGTGGGAGCTGCACAAAGCTGCCGGGAGATTTTTCCGGAGCTCAGCCCTAGAAGGCCAGAAGACGGCCGTGGGCACCAGAGTGGAAGACATGATGTTGATCATCTGATGCACCGTTCTGTTTACCGTGCCGGCTTTGACGCCGAAACGGTAGGCAAGGTCTTGATTGCGGAGGTCCAGGCGGAGACGCATCAGCGTCATGAGAAGCTGCTGGAACTTGGAGAGCTTCACGTTCCTCATTCGGTCCATGTGCGGCGCCAGCAGCCACATGACCGTCTCTAAGACGAAGAAGTTGGGTAAACCGGTGTAAAACTTCACCTTCTCCGCGTCGTTCCTCAGAGAGTTCTCAGAGAGAGACATTTTCTCCACAGACTCCCTGAGAGCCTGGTTCTCCTTCTTCAGCGCTTTCAGAATGTCATCAGAGATAACTGACACGGCGGATTTCTGAGCAAACTTTCCTTTCTTACAGTCACTCACAGATTCTTCGTCGCTGGCGTCATCTTCGTCAGCGCTCAGGGAAGACGGCGCGCTCTCCTCTGCGGCGGCTTCCTGCTCCCTCTCCCCACGTTTTTCCTGATATGGATCATCCACGGCTGGCCTGCCCTGGCCCTGGAGGAACAGCAAGGCGTTGGCCGCCTCCACATGGGCCTCCTGCTTGTCCCCGACCTCCAAGGCACCTGGCTCCTTCATCTTTGGGGATAAGGGAACAGCGGTGAACACAGAAGGAACATAATCTGGCGAACGTGGATTCTTCACCTGTTTACCTGCATGTGGAAAATAAGGAGAATATAGAAATGCTATTGTCTGACGTCTGACACTTTTCCCTGTGAAGTTTAAGGTCAGACAATAATATTTCTCCATCGCAGTATTATCTTTTAAAAGGAAGCTTTATTTCTGTTAAACAGCTTAAGTGTGTTGATGTGGTTCAGCTTTTACTTTGAAATACCTCTTATTTGCATGTTACTGGTTGTTTGTCTCTCTGTGATGGCCCAGCAATAGACTGGTGACCTGCTAAACGCTGGAATAGCCCCTGGCTTTAGAAAATTAATGAAAGAAAGATTTAAAGTCGCTTTATTCAACTGTCTGACCTTAAACATATTAGGGGTGATGAAAAAATATTTTGTCATCAGAATTGAGATTCTTGTTCATTAAGATTGTGATTCCTGTCAAAATTTCAAAGAATTGATTTTTCTAAAAGACTTGAAAATTATTTGCTTGACTACTTTCTCAGCTACCCTCTAAGTGGCAAAGACATGTTAAACTTTGCATTTTTTAAAAATAAAAATAATCAGTTTTCTTTCAACTAATGAAAAAGTTCCTCAGAGCTCTTTCTGGCTTATACTAGAACAGTTAATTAGCAAATTTTGTAAGTAAAAGAGGATTGAATGTGAATTAAGATGAGTTTGAATCGAGACTCGATACAGAATCGAATCATCACCCAAAGAATGGGAAACTAACTGAAATGTGAGTTTCAATAAGAGTCACATCCCTAAAAAATATGGATCCCTGCACATTACTGGAGCTGTCGGCATGATAAAGTATTCCAGTCTTAGATGAATCCCCCATTTGGAGTTCAAGGAAGACAAGTCTGGCCTTATTCTTACCAGGTAAAAAAAACAAAATGAAACTTCTGGAGCCCACTGAAGGATTTCACATTGTTTTTTTCCCCCATGGGCACTTAGGTTGTTTCCAAACATGAGGACTACAATTGCTGATGTTTGGAAGGTGATTTTTCTAGCATCCTTCAGACACAGTGACACTAAAAACAAAAAGTGCAAACCATTGCAAGATGAACTGCAAGAAGACTGAGTCTGTGTTGTCTCTTAGATACATAAAATTTAACTCCATAAACACCATAAAGTTGCCTTTTTGAGACAATAAAACGCGTACCACAGAGCATGAAACGGCAGCATAGCTTAATTCATATTTGTGCATCAGAAAGTGGGGCTGCACCGGATCTAAGCCTCCGCTGGGGTACTTTTGCTGAATCCATACCTGAGATGAAGTGACTACTACACAGCCGACTACCGTCGTTAGGCACCCAGCCCTCTCGGTTCACGGCAGCTATCCAGCGCTGCTTTCTCTCCGGGTCTCGGGGGAAACGGTAGAAAGATAAGGCGGTGCCGGGAGTCCTTCTGTTCCTACAGCCTGCTACCACACATGTGTGAACCATAGTAAGGCCACGGAGAGGCGTGGGAGGTGCGTGCGGCTGTTTGTTGTGTGTTTTGACTCCCAAAATGGTGGCCGACCAGAGGATGCCAGAGGAAAAAAAGAAAAAACAGAATCAACGGTCGTATGCATTTGTCCATCTGATTGGACCGTCTCAGGATGACGTCACCGAAATCAGCTTATTATCGCAATGCTGCTTGAATGTGTGTTGTTAGATTAAAAATACAAACATTAAACACGTGGCTTTAAAAAAAAAGTTTTGTCATCCCTATGCAGATGTACTGTGTTAAAAAGACTGTCTTACAAGTTATGAAATTAATTTATTTCAAACTATCTATTCAGCTTTATTTGTATTGCTCCAAATCACTAAAAAGTCATTCCTAAACCAGTTTCAGACAAGTCATTTTAATCCAGTTAAATTTACAATAGTCCGGATAGGACCAGAACTAATCTGGAACTTAATCCCAGATATTTGGAAAGATTACAAATTGTTTTACAATGTGACCAGAACTAATCTAATCTTCTAAAAGCATCTCATTTTAATCAACAGGCTCTAGGAGCCAAAGTTTGTTTTTTCCTTTTACCCTCAATAATAAATCATATACAAGAGGAAAATCTGTGTGGAATTCTTTCCAACATAAATTTGGAATTAACATGGCTTCTTAAATAAGTGAATATTAGTAACAGATATCAATTCTTTGTGTCTTGGAAAAAAAAACCATTAAAGATTTTATTAATGTCAACATTCCCTTTGATTCAGTCTGAAACTACAAAATATTAGGACATCCCAAAGATGTCAGAATATACAACAAAAGCCAGGCACTTACAGATTAACTAATGAATTTTTTTAAAGTTTAGAATAAAATTTAAAGTATGTTACGTTTGTGAACAATGAACAACAAAATGTGATCCAAACATTCAATATCAGAAAAGAAATCACCGAAAAAAGTGGCAGTGGAATTTAGCTGTGCTGAACTGAATTCATGCTGTTTACGTCACATGGGAGATCTTTTATGATGCCAACGCCTTTCTTTTTTCTTTATTAAGATCCCCTTACTGCAAAAAGAATGTTTAATTGAAGGAGTTTAAGATTTTCTTTTTTTTTTTAAAGTGTAGCTACGGTGCAAATGACATGAAATGTACCATAATTTTTTAAAATATGAGATAAAAAGAAATGCGTACTGGAGCTTGTGCAGTATGAGTAACTTGAGAAAAGTTAAATCACTGTACAAGAAGGTATTGAGGCGAAATTCCCCCTTTTTGCACTTAGCCACCACAAAATATTTCAGTTTCATGGTTTCCATTTTTTTCCCATTTTGTCTCTCTTTCCACAGAAAGAACATTTAATTTGCTGTGACAGGTCAAAGCCGGAAACCAGCAGAGGAGGTAAAATAAATGACATGTGCACTTCCTGAAGTGTCACACAAAGCACAAGATTTTAAACTTTTATTGCAATGATCCTTAAAAGACACTTTTGAAGAATTTTAGCTTTTGATTTATTGCAATATTGGTTTCACTGGCAAAGTAACAGAATTTTCAATAATATTCAGAGAAAAAAATGTAAGCTATGAAATCAGACAAATCCAGGGTTAAATAGTAGAGGTAATATACAGTGTACATTTCTATTCAATCCAAGTCAAATGTCAACTTCAACCAAGGATGACTTGTTAGATCTCCGTTACTGAAGCTTCTTTTTGTGAAGTTTCTCCTTTACTCCACCAAAAAAACTCATATTTTATTGAATTTTACCCATTAAATGCCTCACCATGCATTGAACTATATACAGTCTAAATACCAACCATGTCAAAAGTCAGACAAGAGATTTTGATCAGCCTTTTTTCAGCATACAGATTCCCATTGATTTACATTCAAAAGTACAGCAACCTTTAGCTGTGTGTGATCAGTTTGTATGCAGCAGTGCCTAAAACTCCATCTACTTGCTTCAGCCTCTTCAGCTCCTGTAGACACAGGATGTATACGGGGGCCATGGTCCCAACATTAATGATCTTCCGTAGCCCCTCTGTAGTCAGCTCTTTAATTTCTCCTGCAGAGGGCACCACAGAACAGAAATTGAGCCCATAAAGCAGCTTTTATTTTAAACAAGTGTCCTTTGTCTCAACATACCTCATGTTTAACTTGTTTAAAATATATTTGCTATATATAATCACTAAAATACAAAATAGTCTCAGTAAAACCAGAAATTCTTTGTATTGGAATCTGTGCTGTACTGGCTTGGTTTTGTTTTGCATTTAAATCCAAATAAATTATAAAATTGATGACAGTAATTGAAGCATATAATAGGGTATAAAAAGTTATTCCCAACTCAGTAACTTGGGAGTAACAGAATGATTAGAAACGGCATACTTGGAACGACCCAGATTAGGATGTGATCCTTATGTCTACACTTACCTGGATGGTCCTCTGTATATCTGTTGATATTGTGGACTGCCTGGTTGAGGCTGCTCAGATTCATCCGCCTCAGGTAGTTTGGTAATGTTTGGAACTCACTCTGCAAAACCACAGACATCCTCTCCCCTTGTGGAAGAGAACTGGATGAAAAAAAACATCTTATGATTAATATCTTGACTTATATACATCAAAATCAAGTATTAACAATGGATACAATAAAAAATAAATACAATGCTCTTGTGCTTAGAAGAACAGGCGATATATGACAAGGCTGTCTCTCATTGTAAGTTCCTTTATCTCTTAAGGTTTTCTATTAGCAAAGAGGCAGACAACCTTCCAAAACAGATCTATAAGATGTGGTTAACATTACAGGATCTATTTAATTTTTTTTACTAAATCCTTTTTGCAATCTTGGATTTAAAATCTCAATTTTCAAATAGAATGCAAAACATTTGACCCATCAATCGAGCACACCTTCGTCCCAACAAGGTTTTCTGGCCTGAACAATTCTCAAGCATTGAAGCATGCAGAAAACAATTCTCCGAACCAGAATAACAATACAAATAGACAATCTTTTGTCATTCATATAATGAAAAATAAAAAAATAATTATGGTATATAATCTGCTATATAATCACTTAACAACGAAAATATATTTAAAATCTGAGAACCTTGCTGATATATAATTACACAGCAGTGCTCAGATTTTTCCATGTTTTCATTTCAGTAGATTCCTTTGGAAAAAAGGGATTGTGATCAAATTGTGTGGCAAAATAAATCAAAGGTGAGATAAAATGAAAATATGTT
>JAVQJG010274837.1:0-10193 GCA_036024015.1 Craterocephalus amniculus
AATTAATTAATTAATTAATTTATTTATTTAATTATTTATTTATTTATTTATTTTTCATATTACAATACACTAAAGTAACAAGAAGCCTACTATTCATATAATTATGATACTCACAATTGCAATATTATCTCATAGAATATAGCAATATTAAATGATAATGTAGTTAATAACAATAATTGTAGATGCTAGGCAACGGGACTTGGACCCATGGGAATATGTCTTCAGCGAGGCCCTCTCGTTTCAGCGGCTTTCTGTGCCAGGAGGCTGCTTCAGAGAGCGCGGACTAAGCAGGGAATTCTGTAGACGACAAAGTGCGCGCACTTCAAAGTGCAGGATGACAAAGGGATAACTCGTGATCTGACCCCATTTTCAGACATCTGTAGGGGGTGGTAATGCACCGCAGTAAAGTTGTTTCTAACCACCCAACATGCCTGAACACTCACATAGCTTTATTTCAAAATCGTGCACAACTTCTACAGTTATGAGGTGTGTCCGATTTCAGGATCTGCACACAAAGTTAATTTGTCAGCTGGATACATCACGAGCAAGTACTGACCCAATTCAAAAGCGTCTGAAGGAGCCTCTGAATCCAACCTCCAAGCCTGCACTCCGTTTAGCTTGAAACAAAGGCTAGCTGCGGTGGATCTTTTACGGACTTTTTTCTCCAGTAATTCATTTTGAACAAGATGACAGGCGAGCCACGGCTCTGATGATGTGGAGCAGCAAAGTGCTGAGGAGTACGTTTTGAACTGCAAGCACTTCTTTTACCATAGAGATGTGGCCGGATGTTATAAAAAGAAACTTTGACTTTGTAAAATCGCAGCATTAAAATAATGTAATATCTAATATTTGTGGATTTGTAAGTGGTTAACTGTCTACTGGCATTTTATTTTTTTGCACTTTGTAGCCTGCAGACCCTGAAACAGGACAAAGCTTTAGCCCTCATCGTCATTCTTCTGCATTTTGGGCTTCTTCTTCTTCTTCTGTTGTTTTTCTGCCCAGCGCTGCCCCTGTGGTTTCCGATGGTATTACTGCGTCTTCTGCACCAGGTGACTGATGTGACCAGATTATGTGGGTAACCACATAATTGTTCATCTGCGTATCCTTCTTCTGCGTCAAGCATAAATATTGACTCTAGTCTTTGCCCTGTGGTTTAGGAAGAACTTGAGAATATGACATATTTTCACATGAAAATCTGGAGCTGTGGCCTAATTTGCATGGAAAGGCAGAAGCAAACCCACCATTAAGGATGCATTTATAATTTAAATATTAATGCTAAACACTAGTAATTAAATGTTATTTTTGCATGAAGGAACTTATATGTATTATTTTTATATATTAGTATATATCTTATTTGTTTGTAATAGTAGTTTTTTTGGATATAAATTAAATACAAACTGGTTTAATGTTACTCATCTTAAAAGTGAAGTCATAGAATGATTTTTGTCTCCTCAAGAAAACTGTGCTTCAGAACCTGAGAGGCCGATGTTTTGTGCTCAAACAGCAACAAACTTCAATTTTTCCTGGCCTTCATCACTACAGTGGAGCCTGCATCTGCTCACAGGCAACACAACAGCATAAAGAGTCTTCTGATCGGAGACACCTGAACTGAGCGCACTCAAGACTTTCAAACCCGAGCCACTGCTGTAACCACGTTTACAACGTTGTGTTACAATATTGTGTTTATTTGATAGAGATGCAGGAAACAGATGAACCTTTAGGTCATTTTCACTTACTGTTAGGAGATTTTAACTACAGGCAGACAAGTTGATTATATTCCCACTCCTGCAGAGCTCCACACTTGTGGTGCAGACACGTGCGTCATGCAGCGGCAGTGCTGTACCGTGTGTCAGAGAGGCTGTGAAGTGAAACAGGAGGGGAGACAAGAGTGACGCTGAAGGTTGGCAACTTAACAGTTTTAATCTGATACACTGGATACTTTAGAGTTTGACTTTAGATTACAGTTTTATACGGATATTTAAACATTGCGGCAGTGAAGGATCCAAATGGTCCCAATGACTCATCTTAGTTTGTTTGACTGTATTAAAATATTTTCTGTTGGTCAGGGCCAGGCAATGGAAAAAGACCGATTCTTAACCGTCAAAAATTTGACCACGTCTTTGTTATTGAGAGCAGCCCCCGGTGACATCTGCAACTGCTAGATCTCCAGATAAATTGATCTCATAGCAACCGTATCCCCATGGCAACGAGGATACAGATGCCATGCTGAGGTGATATGCAGAGCGAGTGGCTGCCAGACTGGCATTTTTTTTCCCCATAAAAAAGAAACTTAACTCAATGATTCATCTAGTTTCCATCCCCAAATTATTGCCTGCATCATCGTCAGCCTCCCACAACTCCCTGTGTTGTCTCTCTTATATTACTCCCTCCCCTCAGCGGGATGGACGTACCTTGTACCTGCAGTGTTTTGATTCTGCTTTTAAAAGTTTTGCACTAAAATCTTTTCAGCAATGCACCAACATTCAAACTTGACTTTTTTTCCCTCTCTGGTTCTCACGTCACAATGCTGGTTTCTGATCAACTTTAGGATTCAGTACAAAATCTTTCTCCACATAATTAATTTAGCTCCATCAGTAAAATCTTAATGTCCGATGCCCTCGCTGGACCCCTCAGGTTTTCTCGGCAGGGCTAGTAGCGCCTCGCTGTAGACAGAGAAGAAAAAGTCAACCCATGTCTGAAGTCTGGTTGGCAGTGAAACATTGTTGGGAGTCTGGTCAGCAAACTCTCTTGGGTTTGTTTCACAGGTGAGAGGCTTTCTCTTCCCAGCATGTTTTATATTCCACTATCCAGACACACCAACCTCCTTTAAAGTGAAATTTGTTTGGTTTGTTTTGTTGTTTGAAATGAAAGGATTAATAGGAATACCCCAAATAATAATAAGGTAAATGAATATGTTAAAGGAACTGGATGATGAGTGTGGAAATATTAAGAGCAGGGGCACATATTAGATGACATTAAAAAACGTTTTAGGAAATAGGAACTGATTAACTGATTAAAAATGTAAAAAACGTAAAGCAAAATTGGTAAAAGTAAGCCAAAAACTTCATACACACATTCGTACTTCATCAATGATGAGAAAACCTACTTTGTGCCACTTTTTTTGCATTATTGACACATTAACTTTCATCCCATCTGGTGGTGTTGTAATGTTTATATCAGCCTCATAAAACTCGTACCAATGGACAACCATGTTAAATCAGTTGCCTCCTTTGGAAAGCATAAATAAATCAATGAATAAGTGAGGAATTTTTTCATTCGTCTTTAACTGTCTGTGAATAGATTATTTTCTCCAGTTCCTTTTTAAAAAAAAAAGTAATCTTTTGAAATTTTTCTGTTGCTTTTGTTTTTATCTTCCAGCTCCTTTCACTTGCCTGATTTTACATTAAAAATTTTCCCTATTTTTTTGCTGTCTCTCACTTACTTTGGCTTTTTTCATGGATCTGAAGCACAGCAGACTTGTTTTTGTTGTAGTCTAAACATAGACATCATGGCTTGGAAATAAAGTTAAGAATTAGCATGTGACATCACTACCATGCTGATGCATGAGCAGAGTGGTGAGAGAAACGCAGAAATGTGTTTCCAACAGGGGCATTTCTGAGTGATGATGACATCACAAACGGATCCTCAGAATGCTGCCTGCAGCAAGATGCTGACACATGACACGGGCCTGAGAGGAAACACACACACATTACACACATAATTTTATTCAGATTTTTTTTCTTTCCCCCCACGTTGCGACTGTTTTTATTAGGCGTTCATTATCATGCTGCTGTTTTGACTTTGCTATTTAAGTCTTGGGGAACAAATGGCTCACAATGCAAATTACTGTATATCAAAAATAGATACTCCAGAGAGTAGTGGCAGCTACTGAGAAATCTCAATCACCCCAGGTTCTGGTCATGAAAGAATACGCTCAAACATGATAATAATAATAATACTAATGATAAAACTAACAAAAGCAGCAATAATGCTAAAATGAACCAATTTTACTTCTATCCATCTGTTTAATTAATAGTTATCATTTTTTTGAAAAGCCTCTTAATTACATCATGTCCTGCTCTCCTTATTATATTGTCTCATAGCGGCAGTAGAGTGAAACCCACTGCGAACTGCACTTTGTTAAATGGAGCATAATCTCTTAAGATGGTATTAACAGGGGATTTCTTTACTGAGAGCTTGGAGAGAAGGAGCGATACTGCACAATGTCCCATCACGAGAAAAACAAACAAAATGGATCTTCATTCAGTTCAATAGTTTTATGCATCTGGACATTAAAAAACTTCTCTGTAGCAAATCTTACAAATGAGGTAAATGCAGCCTCAGACTAACACCACGTGACTTATAACACCGTGACATTGTTTATCCATCATGAAGCAAAATGCACAGTGTGTCAAACCTGATCATTCAGTAGTTTGTAGAGACACCTTTGGCTACTGATAGGAAGTTAACTTTTTTGTGTATGAAATGTAAGTTTCCATATGGTTGTGGAAGGGGTTTATTAATATTATTCATTCATATGGAGGAAGTGAAGGTATATCTCACAACACTACTTATGCATTTTAGTTTATTTCTTTTTTTTGTGACTTTTCTTGTTCGGCTGAGCTTGTATCACCATAGCTTTAAACTCTTCGGGCTTCCGACTCACAAATTGCATATCGGTAGTAAAGTGTACAGTGCATTTAGAAACTACAAAATCTATTAGACTCCATTTGGTTTCGTATCAAAATAATAGGTAGAATAAGAAAACATGTCATAGATAAAAAAAGAGAATGACATTCAGGAGGAATATTCCTTTATTATAATGCCCTTTTTTCATTATTCTTTTCAACATCTATCAGATTATATAGTTCATTATGTGAATATTATCCTTTCAAAAGCCAGCTCTGATAAAGTGAAGCAACACTTAATTAGAGAGTTTTAAACACGGACATAAGTTTATTTGAGAGAATGTTTTTATTCAAAAGAAAGTGCATATTATGTAAATATGCAAGATTATTGCAGCTCTAGCAAGGTCTCCAAAATGCCCATTTTGGCACAGTTTGGCACCATCTGTTTGACACCATATTAGCACTCCCCCATTGAGGGACCTCAGATTTTAAAAGGTTAAGATGCAGCAAGGGCCACGGGACTTTATTATATATCCTTACATGTGAAACACTGGAATTAAAAGAGTGCAGTTTCTTTTTCATACTGTAAATAGAACCAAACAGTGGTGTCATATTTTGTCCATACAATCAGTCCTATGCTGTGAGAACCTTTAGAGGATAGTGAAGTCGTATCAAACACTGTCACCAGCGTGCGTCATGCTGCTTCCTGCAGGGCTGCTCGACGCCTCAGTGATCCCCTCCGTCTCATTTTTGGGCTTACTCTGTGCATAGTTTACAAAGCTGACTTAAATCCCCCTAGTGTTATTGTCCATACTGTTTATTACTAATATTGTTTCCACAAGATATATTGCCTGCACAATGCCATACCCAAAATGAAACTTCTGTCATTAATATCCCTGCTGCAAGGACTTGATTTTATTAAAAGTCTGTTTTTCCCCTAACAGGTGTGCTGTAGAACAAGGCTGAACCTGTCCCTAAACAACGCTCACATTTCCTCTTTCACCACATCAAAGCTTATGTTGTGATAAAAGTTTCTCAGAAGGGTCACTGAGGTCGGGTCTAAATCGTAAAGACTTTCGTGGAACATCCTTCCCAGTGGCTCCACTGTCCCATGGTTCCCAAACCTTGTTTTCTCTATCATATGACTTCAGCCGCTCGCAGCTAAATGTGAAGTCATAGGGTTGGCGAGATGAAGAGACGCAATTCCAACAAGGCGTTTTATGTCCCGCTGAGCGGTACCTTGCCTGAAACGGCATGGGAATATTTTCTTAAGTGCCAAGTCATCGCTTGAAGCAGAGCTGTAAGGGGAGCTATTTTTGTGTCACACCAAAAAATGTGACAAAGGTGGGCCTGTTCTTGTATCTATTATGGAATAATTTGGACAGCAGGGGGATGGCAACCTGTGTGGAGGACAAAGTATGGATCATCACGTTAAAAGAAAAAAAACTGCATAGATTATATGTGTAAGCTACAGCCACCTGTGACAGTCAGTCCTGATTTAAAACTGCAAATATCTGTTTAAACTTGTTTTTAACAGAAGTTTAAAATGTAAAAACAGTATTTTGCATCTTTTCTGGGTAGCATTGCCAATTTAGTATTGCATTAGTTCAATAAGCTGTAAAAACACAAGAAGACAATAATTGCACAAGTGTGGTGCCAGTTCTCCGACATTGTATTAACTTCTCTCATTATTTAAATGAATTTAATTCATTACGTTTTGTTCACAGCAGCTTTATGGTGGCATGTAGATTGCTTTTATTTAAAAAGGGTCAATGATAAAGTAGGAATTTGCATCAAAGGATGCTTTAGTCTCAGAGCTTAACAAACGAACAGCTATGTGACCAAAGGATTTTATCACTGGCATGTTGTTATAATTGATAATTTCGGGTAGACGCTCTTGGAATTTCCCTGAGAGTTAGACCAGGGATTTAAGACGAGGCTGTTTCTCTTGTCATTTAATAATTAGCAACTTTATTCAACAAGTGAATGTCTCAGTGAGATTAAGCATCCTCTGTGTGGCAGCCAAGAAGGCAAAGAAATTGATTAGTCTAAATAAAATGAGATTTTGTAATGCTGTAAATGTATTAACAAGGGTGCTCTTGCAACATCTGTTTGGTGCCGGCCTGTCTGCGAGATAAATGTAGAAAGTAAACCAGAGAAATGGCTGCATCTGACAAAACAGCAGCAAGGTTTTCTATTCAGCAGGTTTACATGCATATAAACACTTCTCCACAATGCAAGAGCACAATTTTTCTTTTCTTTAAATTTTTTTTTTTTAGCATATTTGTAACCTTGCATCAAACTTGTGCAACAAGCTTCAAATCCACCTGTGTCTACATGAATTTATCCAACATAATTTACAAACTCTGCAGCTCTGCGCTCTTCCCCATCTGGAATTGCATTATACAAGTCCTCTTGTATGTGAAGGTGTGTGTGTGTGTGTGTGTGTATGTGTGTGTGTGTGTGTGTGTGTGTGTGTGTGTGTGGCACTTCCAAGTAATTAATATGGATCCACTTGTTAATCCGTAGTGCAGGGATCACCAGCTCCAGACCTCCATGGCCGCTGTCCTGCAGGTTTTTTGCGGCATGACTCACAGAAGTGGGTCATTAAGCTTGTGCAGATCTTGACGATGAGGTGTTGGAGCAACATTTCATTTGACAGGGAAACGTCCCGAACCGGTCCAGAGTTGGTGACCCCCGCTGCACCTACCTCAGCTTCCAACTCACTCCTTGCAGTCCGGCCAGTAGTTGTGCTGCACGCTCTTTGTTTTTCTCTTAAATTGTGCATTTAGACCTAAGTTGTCTTTGCAGTTTTAACCATAACACATCGACCTAACCTTGTTCTCTTTGTTCACTCAGAAAGGCTCTGATCTCACCTGCCTGCTCGCCTCATTTAACTTCTTTGTGCATTTACAGTGAAATTGAAAAGGCCATTTCATTTCAGACAACTCCTTTTCCTGTTTTAAAAGTTCAGTCAAAAATCCGGGGAGCTTTTCTGTTTTTTAACCTTTCAATTTAATTGAATTTCTGAAAAAAATTAAAAAACGGAGTTGCATAAAATATGCATTTGACCATCAGACTGTTTCAAATAGAAATGTTTAGATTTTGTGTCAAAACTCATAAACTGTGTATGTACAATTTGAGATTAAATGAAAGATAATAAGTGGGCTGCATTTTAAAAGCTGCATGCCCCATTCAAAAAAAGTTAAAAGTGTTGGCTTATTTGAAATACTTGAATGATGTCTGTGCACTGACTGTGAAAACTTTTAATTATTGATAGAAATGGATGCAGTTGTTCCAAAATGCAGCAAGACATGGTCACTCCGCTCAAGTGGAAGTAAAATGTAAAAATCCTATTTAACAGAAGCACAACCAGGATTTTATAAAACAGAAGGACATTACTTACATTTCTTGATGTGACTGATCAGTTTCTATTCATCCCTTTTTTAAAAAGGTTTGAATGAATTTGTATTTTTTTAATACAAATTCAGTCAGGAAGCAAACAATAGCCAATGAAAGGAAATCAGGCAGAAATTTAAGAAAATAATGATGCTAATGTAAGTAGAAGTGCGGATGAGAGGTGACAGTTCATTCTCCCAAAGGCAGGATGACATTTCATTTCTGAAATTCTGGGTGGCACAGGATGCAAGGGCAGACACACGTCAGTCACACTTGGTGACTCATGAGCTGCAGCCAGGGCACCGTTACTTAGATAACCTTATACCAGACGATAACGGCTCCGCTTGTCTCGCATGTGTGAATCATCTCAAAACTGTTCTAAAGCCCTGTCTTTGTATTCATTATGCATTTAACCACGCAACTGCAAATTAAATGGTTCAATTGAATGACGTTAAAGGAGAGTCCGCTTTTGTCACACAGTCTGTATCCATTAGGAGAAAAGTGTTAAGTTCGCTTTGTGCTTGTCGGCCTCATGTTTCAGGTCTGTGATCAATATTTGAACTCTCACTTTTGTGGGATCCAGCACTCAGCCAAGAGCAATGTGGGAAAAGTTTGACTAAAGCATGCTTCTGTTTGTGAATATACGGACAGACTTGAGTGCTTTCGTGTTGCTTTCCCTCACTTTTCCCCTGGACTCTTACGAGACAAATACTGACGCTCTGCTACATTGCTTTGAGAGTTTTATTTTGTTTTGAAATAAAGATTTTTAAGCAAAATAGAGTATTTAACAAGCTTTTAAAACACAACACACCGCTAAATATTGAACCGGTGGTTTGAGGGTGTTTTCGTGCACTAAAAGAAACAGCCGGAGTTTCAGTCTTGTCTAACAGGTCCATCAAACTTGCCACATTGAAAGTAGCCCCACCTCTGCAAGCTGCATCCGCTGTAGAAGGCTACTTCTAAATAAGTAATACTTCTTCCAATATTGGCTTGAAATACCTGTCCCTCTGCTGCACCATTGAACAGTGGTGGCTTTTTATTGGTCAGTTGTCCAGATAAGACAAATCTAATCTCCTCAGGACACTCGAAGTCACGTGTTATTTTTTCTATTCTTGTGCAAAAAAAAGCTTTAGGACACTGCAACTCTGATGATAAACTCACACAACAAAGTGGTGATGGGACTGGTTTTTAATCCTCAGAGAATGACCAGTTTAGTCAGTTAACCATAAAGGCAGCCTGTTTGACAAGTCAAAGAAAAGCAATCAGTCTGAGGTCAGGGAGAGAGCTCTTTGGCTGGACATTGCTGATTGACTGACTTTTTTTCTTTCTCATGTTTTCACCTGTGAGGCGGAAACTTTCTGAGGGGGAAAAAAGGGGGGGATCTTAAAGAGATATAAACTGTTTTTCCCTTTTAAGCAGAGAAACAGCGTATGCTAGGGTGCATGCCAGCTCCCGCTGTTCTCAGTTCACCCCTCACAGCACGTTATGCTAATGCCTCAGGGCAAACACAGCCTTATGGTACACACATGTTATCATATTGTAAGAACCACGTGAGCCATGAGGGAAACTGAGCACATTATAACCACACAGCAGAAACTTCGGCCACATGGGATCCATGGCATTCACACTGCTCTTTAATCCTAATTACATTGGGCAGTGTGTATATGTGCAAGAGAGTGAATATGAGTGCAGGGAATAATGTGAATGGCAGATAGATGGGCAGGAAAAGATTCTGCAAGACTGTGAAATGTTATGTATGTATATGTATAAAGTAGAAATTGGAGAAATAGCTCAAAGAAATAAATGAGCAAAGGCATCATTTACAGTTGTTTTTTTAATGTTTTTTTAAGTAAATACTACTGGTGATCAGTGTGTGATCTGACATTTATTAAAAACATTATTTGTTCATTTACATCGTTTTGACTTGACATCATTTTGGCAATCGACCACTGAGGAGGGCTTCCTGCTGATATGGACTCGCTGCTGGTGTCAAAAACATCAGTGTCGGTTTTCTGGATGCGCCTTTTAAAAACCGAACTTCACACAGACGCCAGAGTGACATATTAGCCTCAACGCACGCTCTCTCTCTCTCTCTCACACACACACACACACACACACACACACGCACACACACACACACACACACGCGCGCGCACACACGCACGC
>JAVQJG010274863.1:0-12473 GCA_036024015.1 Craterocephalus amniculus
ATTTACTGCCATTTATTTTAATTTATGTTAAATTAGTAATTTTGAATGCCAAATTTCATTTTCAATGCCAATTTTTAATTTTCAATGCCAATTGGAGCTGTCATCATTATAACCCCATACTAAGCTGCTGGCTTAACAGCATCTTACAACTAAGTAATAAAATTCAAATGCGTTCATGTGTTACCCTTCATCTCCTTTTTCCATTCCCATCCGATCATTCTTCCCTTTCATGCTCCTCCTATTAAGTAAAAGATCCTTATGTCTGTTTAATTCTAAAGTTCTGAAATCTTGATTATAAGGCCTATTGTGTGTAATGTCTGTCTTTTTGGTCGTATTGCTTTTAAATGCAGATTTTGTGTGGACTTCATTAACAATCCCCCTTCATGATCCGGTTTGTTGTGTTGTTGAGTTCAGCCAAGTTTGACCACTTTAAAAGTAATGTTTCACTTAAAATTCTGAACAGGCCATCAGATTTGTGAGGAAGTATTCAAAGGGTTTCTTTCTGCAGTAATTGCTCTGACTGAGGACAGAGTGAGCATTAATCTATAAAAATCATGTTTTTTTTTACTGGGGGGGGCTTTTGAAGTTGTACACATCAACTAATACTGAATTTACGAATAAAAGCCTTTATATACAATATGCACAGAAACTACCATCAAAAGAAGGGATTGACATGGTCAGCCGGAAACTTCAGGTAGGGTGTGGTGGATAAACCATGCAACATTGGTACTAAAGGGTCAAAGTTTGCCAAGAAAACATCTCCCACACCGTTACACCAGCAGCAGCCTGAAGTATTGATGTAACTTTCATGTTATTTCCACCAAATTCTGACCCTACTATTTAAATTCAATTTAACTTTGTTATACACATGTACAAGTACGGGGCAACAAATGCAGGTTAGTATTTAACTATAAGAAGATGTGATAAATGAGTGAATTGACAGTATATGCATAGTATATTATTTTAATTCACTAGTGATTTACAGAGTGGGTGCTATTTACCTTAGAGTATACAGATGGATATGTGCCTTGAATATATCAGACTATTGGAGGCAACAATGGATATAGTTTATAAGAAGGAATGTAGAGATCATAAGTAATGCTATACAAAAGTACAAGTGAACAGACATAAAACTCAGTGAATAGAAAATACGTAGGGCTCCTAAAAGTATTACGTAGTAGTGTGTAGGGATGTCATAATAACATACTGGCCTTAAAATACATTTTAGACTGCCTCTAAATTTACACAATAGTCGTATCCCATTTAAGGGTCTGCATCCTACCGAGTAGCCTACGCAGCCCTAGCGGTCTACGGAGGCCGCATCCCTCGGAGCACTTCCTGATTGCGGTACAACCTCATCTCATTTGCTGCCTAGCCCTGGAAAAACACGACACTACACACAACACAAGAAAATACAGACCAGACGAGACAACGAATGGAAAAAAATAATGGTAATGGAGATCGAAATTATTCTTTTTTTTTAATTTACTTTTTATGAGAGGAGGAAGAGAGACGGCTTTGGCGGCATATAAACCATTTGGCTCATTTGGTTCAGGCTGGGAAAGCATTCGAGCTGTATTCAGCTTTGACAGGGAAATGTATCAGAACAAATTTACCTGATGTTATACCATTATCAGCACATTTACAATAAGCTTTGAGTTAAGATCATTCAAGGTCTTCTCTTTACTAGGCCCAGGACTCTGGAGCGCTCTGCCCCTCCATGTCCAAACTACCCCCCCAGTGGAGTTCTTTAGAGACACACTACTTAATCCTTCTCATTTGACTACCATTTTCTCAGGGATGCGCCCCCTATTGACACTAATCCTGCATCCATCTTGCATCGTACCTGTCTCCAGACAGTAAAAACCAGTCTTATCTTGACTCGTGTCTTATCTCTTGCTCTGACTCTGGCTCTCCTTTGTTTCCTCTCTACTTTCAGTAATGCCTATGAATATTTCTTTGCTGGATCCATCATGGTGTGTGTTCCAAACGGACAGTTTGTTACATCTGCTTGCTTGTGCATGCAAGCATGAGTAAAGCCAAACTCAGCTGCAATGTCATGCATGTGTCACACATGAGAAAGTTGCATATGTGACAGTGTGTGGGTCCTGTCACTGCGTGCCTCCGACTGATCCTGCGTCCTGGCTACTTGGCCACAGGGTTATCCCTTTGGCTGACTGGCAAGCGCGCATGACTTTCATGTGGGATCGATCCCTGCCCGGGCCCTCTGTCCGTCCTGTCACATATAGTTCGGTTTCACATACTGGAGGGGCTGCTAGGACACAACGGCTCCAGAAAAACGCAGATAACAGATGTCACTGTTCCTTCAAACAAGTCTGGAAGCTGAGTTTTAAGGTCATAAAGTTAAGTAATAGGTCTTTAAGGGGCTGTCCACGCTGTGCCGAATTGTAGTAAAACTGCAGAAAATTTAAGCAATCCGCTCTTTCATCCACATGAAACTCCATGAAGCCCATCTCGGTGGGAGGGCGGATAGGTCTGAACCTCTACCTGGGGGTATGATGTCAATGTGATGCGGCAAGCACAATCCATGCTTTCTTCAGTCTTTTCTACTTCATTTTCCAGCATACTTTGAAGAAGCAGCTCTACTTCATCATAGGTCCAAACAAACATTTCTTTCCTGCCTCGTACTGACACAAAGTCAGCCTTAATCTGCAATATGATCAAAGAGCCTCCCACAGCATGTAGTGCTCCAGCGGTTTCATGGGGATGGCGAAGTGGTTCTCTGAGTTTTTACCACCGTTTTCCCACCTGAGCCCGATGTAGACAGAAGTCTCGTCATAAGACCCACTTTTTTTCTCTGGCTTAACACCACGTGAGCTGTGTTGTCCTTTGTGTCCTTCTATTTTTGATTGAGCTCATTCATCAATATTGCTGATTTTTTATGTGAAACACTTTGGACACATGTCCTGTGTATTAAATGTGCTTTATTAATAAAGAGGACAGGATTAAAGGTGGTTGTGTGGGAAATTCCAGTAGATCAGCAGGTCCTAAATACTCAGACCAACCAGCATGTCACCTTCAAAGTCACTTAAACCTCCTTCTTCCTCATGCTGATGCTCCGTTTGTACCTCAGTAACTCATCTTTACCATGTCAACATGACTACATGGGTTGAGTTGCTGCCATTGGCTGGTGTGTTAACAAGCAGCTGAACATTTGAACTCATAAAGTGCTCAATGTAAAGTCGCCTGAAGTGCTGCTGATGTTGAAACCATCATCATATTGTTGAAAGCAATGTCTAGTGTTTCACTTAACTAATTTTGGGTGGAATGAAAGAAGAAACAAGAATTCAATCAAAGTAGAAGCAAGTAAATCTCCTGAGTGTTTAAAAAACAGCAAAAATGACCACATGACCTACCACTATAAATAAAAGACTTGAATGTGACGTAACAGTGACGTTCCAACTAAATGCCTAAATCAGCCTGTTTTGAATGCTTCACTTATGGAGAATATGATGGAGGTTATGACACAGAGCTCTGTATTGTTCTATAATTGATGCACTTCATACATCCATGTAGCTCCTACAAGATGGCTGAGTATAAAAGGGATGGTGGGGTCATAAGGGGCAGAGCTAAAGCCAGAGATTCAGTGAGAAACACTTGGATCTCACAGTCAGGAGCCTTGGTGAGTCTGTGGAGTTGTGGATCTACCTGGCTTGAGAAGGAAATCCTGAGGATTCAGCAGCATCATGAGAAACTGTCAATTAATAATTCACAGCCAAAGTAAAGTTATTCAGATCGACAATGAATGGGCTCTCCAAGTCGTCACATACGGACCTCAAGGCCACTGAAAGAATGCCAGTGCAGAATATTTTATTTGCATCATAATGAATCCTTTTGAAGGCCATTTATTTCCTGCTCTGTTTAATTATTCCATACCTTCATGTGAAGTCTGTTGTCATGCAGCAAAATCAAAAGGTTCATTTTCATTTCTTCTTGCTGTATGTTCATATAGTTTTTCTTTGAAATTGGAACCAAGCCAAATAAAAACCTCTTTTTTTCTTCTGTTTGGAGGCAGGAAAAAATGAAACAAACCTCTTGGGGGAAACTCTTGGGGGAAACTCTTGAGACACTTCTTTCCTAGAAAAGTAATTTTCCTTTGGCTTTCAAGCAGCTTAAAACTAATGCCACGGTTGGTTACTGCTGTCGTAATAATGAAGTTATGTTCTCTTGTGTGAAAAAAGGTGGATCGGTGGAATTTCTAAAATCTGAGTTCTGTGAGGGAAACTTGGATTATACATATAAATACATGTAGCTAATGTAGCATAAATAAATAAATAAATAAAGCAGTATGTTCTGCTTTTGCGGATGTATACTGTATACTTGATGTTTAAATTTTGCAGGTAAACTTGGATTTTTACACCAAAGAAATGATCAGACAGAGTCTGCAGCAACCACATCCATCATGTTTTACTGAGGCACAGAAGAAAAATCTACAGCCTGATGGAAAATGGCTGCTTCCCAGGCTTCATTTAATCTGAGCAATACAAAGTCCTTATTGATGCAGCTTCTGAGTAGAGGGGACTTAAGAAACACTGCATGGCCTTGAGGATAAAGACCATTGGGGAGGATTTCAAAGTGGACAGGCTGCAGAGGTGCTGACTTATGATGCAGAAGGATTAACATCATGTGTGGTGTTGATGGCATGAAACAGTGCTCAGTCAAATGGAGGCCAACGATGCTGCAGATTACTTCAAAATATCAGTGGTGACCAGTGAGGTGCTATATTTCTTGCAGGTGCAAGCTGGAATAAAACTACATTAAATTGTAAAGTTTCTGGACGAGACCACCCCTGTCTTGAATTATGCAACTGATTTTTATGCAACTAGTTTGCACATGAATGCACAAGTGTTTGACACTATTTCTGAATGTTTTAAATGATCTTATGTGTACATGGAGCAATGTAATGCTGAGTACTTCATTTCTGTTATAAGTTCACATTATTAGCTCAACGGCTGCAGAACTGAACCCTGTTCACTTGATGGCTGCAACAAAAATACATTTGTGTCTCTACAGTTGATGCAGCATTGTCACCTAGTGGTGACTGAGAAGACCTACAAGCACATGAGCAACCGGAGTCTGTAGAGAGACAACCAGCTGGAGACTGAATGGAGGTTTTGCATCAACTGCAGTTTATTGCCTTTGATCATTTGGAATAATTTAAAACAATGTGCAGAATTCAGACTCGCTGAAGGTCTCTTAGAGTTTTTGTTTAAGCTTTGGCTGCTTTTAAGCAAATTTTCAAACGCTATGACCTATGAATTACTTAACTCAAAGGGGTTGTGTAACAAACAGCTTAGCAAAAGAGCAACTTCAGTACTTGGTGTCTTTAGCTTTTTATTCATTTATTCATTTGTGAGTGCAGCGAGTCTTTAAAATGTAAATAAAGTGGACAAATAGAGGACAAAATAAGAAGTATCAGGAGTAAAACAAACTACCCAAAGCAGATCTGAAAGGAATGTTCTGAAGAAACAGGAACCACTCCGCTGGCCAGAGAAAAACATCTGGATCTTCACGTGATCCATCCACTGTTCTCTGACATCTCATCAGAAATGGTCTCCATGGAAACATGGCTGTCAAGAAGCCATTATTAAGGAAGGGAAACGGGAAGAAAAGGGCGAGGTATGCTACATTACACAAGAACTGGACTGACAATCAGCAGAACTAGATTTGATGGAGGGATGGATCCTCCAAAGAGACCGGAGAAAAAAGCCAAAGCATCCAGACAAGAGCTGTGGAAAATCCTTCAAGAAGTCTGGAGAACTTCCCTGAAGAGTAGACAGGTTGTTTAAGATGGTTCAGACTGTGTTGAAGAATAAATGTAGCCACATCAAATATTGGCTCTCACGCTAATTAGACTAATTGTCTCATTTCTATTTCTGTTTTCACGTTTCAGTAAACCAAATTAACAAAGAAACAAAAGTTAACTCAATGCTTCTGCACAGCACTCCATCCTGTACTATTTGTGACATGTAGCAATAATGTGAGGGATCTAGATGAAAGCTGCAAGCCAGACAAGATGCATCACTAAAGCTTTAACTTTTTCACATAAAAAATTTAAATTGGTGAAGTAGTAATTAAATCCAGTGCCTGATCATCTTTTATGTCCTCGCTCATTACACAGATGTAACAATACGCAGACACAAGGACATGTCGTGGGATGAAAGTCAGACTAAATTTGATATTTGGCCAGTTGTTTGTTTTTTTACTCCTTATTTCTTTTAACCTGTTGACCCTGACTTTATTGTTAAGACCTCTGTTTGAAATGTCCCTACCCTTAAAGGTACTAGTGTATCTATGCAAGTGCAAGGTCTGTTTGAACTTTTAGAATCAGAGTACAAAAAACAACCTCTGAGGTTTGCTAAAATGTGTAAATATCAGAACATTTTATATGTATATATACATTGACATATAGCTGTGGCTATTGAAGGTTGTAAGTGGTTCAACTCCTGGCTTCCTCTATCCGAATACCAGTGTACTTGGGCAAGAAACCGAACCCCACAGTTCTTTAGATAGTTCTTTAAAGTCTGGATTACAGTAGTCCAGCCTGAAATTGCTTTGAAACCCATGTAAACTCCCCCATCTATCTTGTGGGTGAGGTCATGAGATACTGTAGATGACCTGATGGTGAGGAAACCAGGAAATCTGGAAGACAGAATCACACATTGCTACATTGTTCAAGAAATACCAATAAATAAAAGATTTGTTTGCAACTCTGTGCATATTTAAAGTGCAAATGTGAATTAAAGTTAAAAAAAAAAAAAATTAATTTACACGTATACAAGTGTAATGGGCTGTTACCCATTCAGATGTCTTTTAAACAGATGTGTACCCTCAAGTAATATTACATCAAATTAAAAATTAAACAAGTAATTCATGTTTGAGCTAGTTTTAAGTAACTGGTCAAATACCTGTTCCCACTTTAAAACAAAACATATCAGAAATGCACTCTAATATTAAAAAGAACAGTTGGAATTAACTTCTATTAAATAATAAAAGTTATACATAACTAATATAAATAATAACATATTTATTATATATATTGTATGATATAAATTATATGTTAAATAAGTGCTACATGGAGTTTCACTGATTTGAAGTTTTTAAATATTTAACTTAAAAGAGATCTGAAAGCTTCAGACTACATTACAAATAATTCTATGGTGTTGGCGTGCACGTGTTATTGTTGTTGAAAGTTGAGTGTGTGTGCGTGGATATGTACGTGTGTGTGTGTGTGTGTGTGTGTGTGTGTGTATGCATGTGTGCATTGATATCCCGGCATCCATCGCGCAGCCGCCCCTGGTTAACTCGCTTACGGTCCGAGGGGAGGCCCCGCTGCATCAAGCTACATTAAAACTTGTTCCCTGTGCAAATATATCGCGGTAAGTTCGTGTTTATGTCACGCAATTTGTAGCTGACGTATTGTTTTGCATCCTTATCTGCATGCATTATATTTTAGCTGTAAATCCCAACAGTTTCCAGAGGGGAAGATAAGTATGTGGACCTCTGCCCATCCCGAACTCCATCACACCGACTAGCCTTTCTCCCGGGAGTCCGGTTAGAAAACGGCTCAGATTTGGGACTTTAATGGTCTGTGTGTATGTGTGTTAACCTAGCGTAACTGTGCTGCCAAGTTTCGGCGCAGAAGCGTCAAGACTAGGCTGAATATTATTCGTTAAAAAACTCCCCATTCAACTCAGATATAGGCCCATTAAAATCTTTTTAACGATAACTAACTGGTAAGTACCCCTCTGCTAGCTTAACTAGGTTAAAGTTAGCTAGCCAGAGCCGGCAATGTTAGCTAAGCGCAGGTTCACTTGCTGTTTAACAGATTAACAGTGTTAAAGGTCTCTATGGTCTCCAGTTAACAAATCGGTGTGGCTTCTTTCTGTCTTATGTGTGTTATCATGTCCTCTAATCGGCTTTAGTCTATTTCTGTCAGTGCGCTGAGGCAATGAGTTGGTAATGTTGCTAACAGAGTCAATGTTTATTTGTGCTCGTGGAGGTTATAGTTGTTGTTGATATGAGTTTGTAGGCCCTCCAACCTGCGGGATAATTACGATATTGATGCTTGTGTGATTTTCTGTATTACCAGGACTGGGAAGTTAATCGTGGGAGTGTCTTGTTAAACCAAAGTTATTACCAGTATCCTGGTTTATTTACTTTATCATCAGCTATCCTGTTTGGTAAATGATGAGAAAGTAAGATGTCCTTTCACTGCTGTCTCTTAGGCCTTCTCTTGTGTGACAATGGAGCCATCAGGAAGCACTACAAACAACCACACCCTGAACTCAACAGGTGTCGGGTGTCCCTGGGAGGTCAGCGACAAGGCCAGACTGTGCCGCTTCCTCTGCTTCGGCTCAGAGGGAGACGTATACACTGCCAGGGAGGAGGGTTGTGTCAGCTTGGAGAACGCCGGAGCCCTGCTATCCTTGCTTCAGGAGGGCCGAGGTTCGGAGGTGGTGGAGGAGATCAAACGATTCGCCCAGGATGGGCGAGCTGTCAGATTGGGCCCCTCCTTTTTCGCCTTGGCGCTGTGCTCCCAACACTCGGAGCTGAAGACCAGGCAAGCAGCATTCAAAGCCCTGAAGGAAGTTTGTCGGGACCCTGCCCATTTGTTTTCCTTCATCCAGTATAAAAAGGAACTAAAAGAGGGCATGAAATGTGGGATATGGGGACGTGCCCTGAGGAAGGCAGTGTCTGACTGGTACAATGACCAAGATGCCATGAGTCTCGCTGCGGCTGTGACCAAATGTAAACAGAGAGAGGGCTGGTCGCACCAGGACCTGCTCAGACTCTCCCACGCCAAACCATCCAGAGATGGTGAGTTGGCACATCACTCAAGGGTTTTATTAAAAGTCTTGAATATAGAAATCTGTTTAGTACCTTTTAAAAAGTCCTTAGATGTTACAGTTTAGGTCTTAGATTTTAAACGGTAGGTATGAAATTCTGGCTTAAAGTTGTACGCTGTTGCGTTAAAATGTCCGAACTGCAAAGTGCACCTCCTCCTGTTATAAAGGGTTATGTCTGACTTTGCTTGGAGAAATGATTGGGGAAAATTTAACCCAACAACCACATTAAGCGAAAGAAAGCTACAAGTGACTTGAGAATTTTGTAGATTTGGTGAGTAAAACTTGGAAGATGCAAATTAATATTATGTAGCTGGTACAGAGGGTCGTTCTCAGCCTGGTTGGTGTGTGGGGAGAACCCATTACAAGCATCCCCAGAGAGTGTTCCTGTTGCTTGTTGGATGGTGGCATCATGAGGTTGTGCTGGCCTGCAGGCTGTGACATTGTTGCTTATGCTACACTTTTGGGTGGTGTTGTTCAGAACCCCTGTTATAAGCTCGACAATGCTTTCAGAGGAGCCCTTTTTTCACAATAAAACATTAATTAATTAATGGGTTTATGGATGTGAAGTTGTGGAAATAAGTCAAACTCAAATCAAGCTCAAACTGGGATCTATGGGGATCCGGACTTTTGAAGCGAAGCTTAAAAGCCAAACTGAAAACTTTGTCTGTGTTCATGTCTAGGTTGTACATCTGAGACATTAACACAGAACCTTTTTTTTAATAAAAAAGGATCCATTTTAAACTGTAATTTACCTTCCTGCGATGTGCACGGCTTTAAACTTTACGTATGCACCCAGGTCAGAGTAATAATCTGTCACTGCTGATGGAAATAAACGTGTTGTCTTAAATTCTAGGATCATACATTTATGGCTGTGAAATGGGTCCTGAAAATATCTGAAAATGTCTTAAATTTAACCTGTAAACCTTGTAGGAACCTTGTGTTCATATTTTCAGAACTTGCATCAAACTTCTTGTATATATCAGGACAATGTGGGGGGATAGACCTTGATAAAGAGAGAAACTGCAATACAAACAAAGCAACAGTGGTCTCAGAAATCCTGAGCAGATTTTAACCGTGGCTTTGATAAACTGACTTCGCAGAAAGGTAAACAACAAGTTTCTGTCTTTTTTAGCTGTTGCCTTGATCAGCAAGTACGTAACTAAAGGATGGAAAGAGGTCCAGGTTGCCTACGCAGACAAGGAGAACTCGGAGGAGGTTGTCAGAGTGCTTTCATACCTTGAAGTGGTGGAGAAGGTCAAGCACAGCTGCGATGAAACAGAGGTCATCAATCTAATAGAGGAACACAAGCTGGAGAGGGAGCAGCTCCTAACGGATCATCTCAAGTCCAAACAGGTGAGCCAGTTTTATTTTACTGTTTCTTCTTTTTAATCATCATTGTCTTCTGATCTGCGTGTTTTTACACACAGATAATATCTAGAGACTGGTAGCTTGAAAGTTTAATTAGAGTTCACTCATGGATCTATTTAAGATTCACCTCTCATCATAGTCTGATTGTTTTTAAGTAGGTTTGTCCTGAAGAATTAATTTGCCCACTGAGTTGTTTATAAGTTAGAAATATATATGGGTTTATACTGCTATAGATGCAATGTGCAGGTTGTAGTTTTCCCTCCACGGTTGTATCACGCTTACTGTAACACTGCAGGAGTAAAACTTTGACTTCTGATAGAAAAATTGGTTTAAAATAATAAGTTTAAAATTGACATTTAAATGTTTCATAATGACTTTAATGCAGCGCTTTGTGCCTTGATGATACTGAACGCAGCATTTCTGCTGTCATGTGCTTCACTAGTGCTGAAAGCTGGTTTTTATTTTTGCTGCAGTATGAACTCGTCAGATGCGTCCATTCAGCGCTGGCCAATGATGTCACAGTATGATTTTTTGGTGCTCGTAGGGGAACCAAATTTTCAGGTTCCAAACAAACTTTTTCCCATGCAGATGTGTTGGCCAGCTACAGATCCGGTTCAGGAAGCAGCACCGGTGTGAAAGCCCTGATTCAGCTGCGTATAGTACAGTCAGTGGCTTGTTAACGTCACCATGCTCGATAGGTCATGGAGTACTATTTAGATGTAGCTATTGTACTGCAGGGAGAAATAATCATTCATTTTACACAAGAGATCGTTGGTTGCCTTCAAACTCAGCAAAAATTGCTTCTTTCTTCTTTCTTTCCACCACTCTGAAGAGAAACACAAGAGAAACGCGTTGTCTCCATATCTGCTTAAATGAGGCTTTTCTGAAAGCATATGACCATCCACGTCCACGAGCAGGCAATGTAGAGCATTTGGGATTTACAATGTCAACAGCTGGTTACTTATTACCCTGCATACAACTGGTCAAAATATCATTCGCAGGATGGAATTAAAGAAAGTTTCAATGCACGATTGATAAATCTGGACTTTGTGTGGGAGGAAAACTTGTCTTTTTAAGTTTCACGTTGAGAATCACTCACTAAAAATGAAACCAAAGTTTTTATTATTTCGTCTTTTTTCTTTTATGATCATATTTAACAGAATATTTATCATTACAATAATGATGTGATGGTTATATTTTTTGCTATTATACTTATTTAAGCTGTTAAGAAGGCCACGCCACATAGATTCCAAATAATCCTGATTAGTTTATTTATCAGTATTGTAGTTATTTCATCAGGTAGACTGGTAGATTTGTGATTTCATTGTATCATTAATACATGGAGACTGTGTGTCACCGCAACCATAAGTTTAGTTTTCTGTTCCCCAACCCATGGTCGATTCTGTGACATCCAGGGAATAAATAGGACTACAGGAACCTGCATGAACAAAAGGCCCAAAATGAGAGGCCCACAGAATAATGATGTAGTAATAATAATAAGAAGAATGCATTTTATTTAAAATCCATTTCAGGTCACTCGAGGATAGCCTTGAATGTCTGCAAGAGGATTTTGATTGAACCTGGAGCCGGTGCAGCCTCTGCAGGATTGAGGCGATGCTGTGAAAGGAGGAAGTTTTGATATCGATGCAAGTGTATGAATTCTACAACATCTGAAGCTTGCAGAGATATTTCTGGGGTGGATCAAAGGAAAAGGGGAACAGTAGCCTAGGCAGGAGGTGACAAGGCTGTGAATAAGAACAGAGGTAGTACGGGGATTGAGGGGGCCAGAGATGAGAGATGTATAGTATTGACATTATTGATGGGAGCATGAAATGATAACGAGCTGTAGAGGATGACACTCAGACACTTCACCTGGGGGGAGGGGAGGGAGAACCGGGGGAGCTGTCAGTAAAGGGAAATTCTGCTGCGTGTCACGTCTTAAAGCCCATTTATGCTCCCTGACAGGCGTAAAAGGGGATGTCCGTGCCAAACGTTTTCATGCGTCGCTGTCTGCATACTGTACTTCAATGCGGCTTTTGCGTTGCTACAACTGACGTCCAATAGGGGGCAGTGCCGAGTTCATTGTTAACTATGATACGTACCGGTTGGCGGCACTATAGAGCTGGGATATCTGGCTCTTTGGAGGGAGCCGGCTCTTTGGGATCCGTTCACACCAAAGAGCCGTTCAAAAGACTGGCTCATTTGGCTCCTTCTTATATTTATTATTTTCTAAGA
>JAVQJG010274888.1:0-21744 GCA_036024015.1 Craterocephalus amniculus
AGGGAGGGGTCAGCTACTCCAACATGTGCGCTCAATTCCACGCTGATTGGGATGTACAAAGGAAATGTGCTTGGATCCATGCGTGCGCACAGGTTCGTACATCTGAAAATTTTTGTGCATACGCCGGTTTCAGGATTTGATTGTACGCAGGATTTCAGTAGGAAATCCACGCTTCTCTTAGTACATGAGGCCCCAGGTCTCCTCATCTGGATGGAGCAGATGTTGCTGAACGTTTCATGTATGTTTCAGCATTGATGGAGCTTCAGATGTGTTTTGTTTTGTTTTATGTAGTATGAGATAATTATTTGAATAAAAAGCAGAAAAACTATGGCCCCGATTTACTAAGATTTCTGGAAAAGCGCCTGTTATCAGCTGCCGGTGCAGCTGATAACAGGCGCAAACAACTGTATTTAAATGAGGATTTACCAGGTGTTATGTGTCTCCGTGGAGAGTTTAGAAGCAGAGCAGAAGAGGGCAACTAAAAATATTGCTGAGCTCCAGCAAAGAAATCTATATGTCACCAGAAGGACTTCGGTCTGGGAGATTTACAAAAGGTAAACACAGATTGCTAAACAGCAAGAACGCCAGTTGATGTTAAACCTAAAGCTGGTAATCATGTGCAGGAATTCTTTTTGTTATACTGGGTGAACTGGTCCTTCCATTCTGAGAGTAGTCAATACATCACGACTTCATGAAAAGGAACAAAAAAGTCAGACCTTTGTGAGAGCTGCAGACTTGCAAAAACTCTGACCAAGCCCTTCCATCCGGTCCGAATGGGGGGAGGGGGCTTGGAATTAAATGGAGCATTGGCAAGAAGGGGTGGGGCTTATTGGAAGAGGTGCGCTTTGAACGGTTTGTGGACGGAAGGGGTAGAGCAGGAAATGCCACTTTTACATCTTGTTCCCTCTCCAACATGATCAACTCTAGCTTTAAAGGAGCATAGCGCTAGTTGTAGCTTTATTCCAGAAGTCTGCCTCTCCGATGACAAGTGCAGGTGACACCAATGTTGTGTGCATGAGACGCTGGTCTTTGTTTACCTGCGCTGCACTCAGTTCAAGCCTGGAGTTAGATGCACAATAAATAAATAACGCGGAGCATAGCTAGCATACGGGTAGCTGAATGCTAATAAAGGGCACAAGCCTTTATTAGCTTGTATGCTA
Organism: Craterocephalus amniculus; assembly: GCA_036024015.1. Classification (NCBI taxonomy): domain Eukaryota; kingdom Metazoa; phylum Chordata; class Actinopteri; order Atheriniformes; family Atherinidae; genus Craterocephalus; species Craterocephalus amniculus. The sequence continues at coordinate 1,161 of JAVQJG010274888.1, forward strand.
ACGGTAGGGTTAGTATTACATACTAAAAACATAGCAGTGCAATATTCCTTATCCTGATTTCCATCATACATATCACATTTACCTTTTGAGGGTCAGACGAGGGTTCCGTTTTATCGTTTACAGTCATCACTTGACATCTTTTTTCCTTGTCTTACAGGAGTGTGTGTTGGTGTGTGAGATGCACTTAAAGCCGCTGGTCTCTTGTTATCCATTTACAGTCGTCAGTGTTCTCTCTATGATGCTCCAATGGCAGCAGAGTAACCCCCAAAACCCACCGCACGCGGAGGCGGCGCGCAAGCGCCAAGGAGCAGTTGCGCGGCGCTTTGCGCCTGGCACCATCTCCCACAGCCAGCGCTGCGACTTTGCTGCAGCTCGGAGTCAGCTCAGACTAATCACAACATCGCTGGAAATACCGTGGGTTTTCAGCTTGCATCGGATTTCCCCCTAGCTATATTTATTAATTTAATCACCTCACTCCACGCTGCTGCAGCACCGGCTGCTGTCAGATTGATTTCATAACCCACTCTGCTGGCGAATCCGTTGCTGTGTGACATCATTCAGATATCAGAAATCCGAAACTACTGATGACAACAAGACCTGTTTCACCTTTAATATAATTTCATACAGTGCACTAATTAAACATTATTTATCAAGACATTATTTAGAAAGATCTGGGCTGAAGTTATCTGGGGGAGAGATGGTTCTTCAGCGCACGGCGCTTTTACAGGAGAACACGGCCGGGAGGCTTAATGTTTCACAGTAAAATACGATATACAGCGTTTTATTGTTAAGATCCACTTTGTTTTTCATCGACTGACTTCCTGCCTGCATGATCCCATCTGCTCAAATTGACGAGGATCCCAAGCGGCAAACGGCAAAAATAGAACAGCCGCGTATTTTAGAGAAGCGGCAAGCGACGGCGCTTCTGGGGCGCTTCAGAAACCTCTGCGCAGCGCCGCTGGTGAAAGGGGTTCCGAATGATTTAATGGCGGCGATCCGAAGCGACAGCGCTGCGCTGCGCGGCTGCGTCGCTTCCGCGTGCGGGGGGTTTTGGGGGTTATCCAACCTCTGGTAAAGCATCTTTATGAAATGTGCTGATGCGTGTTGACCTCTCTGTAACCCAAAAGTTTTCCTCAACATTTCTTCTTCTAAAGATGTATGAAATAGATGGAAAATGCAAAAAGTTCCCACAAAAACAAAAAACAATGTATCCTATAAGCACTGATGTGCACCACGCATCAAAAGCTGCCGGGATGATGCAACACAACGGAATAAAAACAAAGTCTATATATACCGTTTGGCCATAACAATTATGTTAAAGTTACTTTTCTTGCACTTAGTACACTATAAACATTTCTGTGTGAGGCAAAATAACTACCTGGAAGTGTGTGTGGTTGATAATCAACAATGGCTATTAACAGGCCGGCTGTCCCCAGAGGAGCGGCTCTTTGCCTCCTGGTGAGATCAAGCCATAGCAAGAGCATAAATAGAAAACTGATTGTCTCACCAACATGGAGGAAAAAACTGGGTCAGATCACTTGCAGTTTTTTTTTTTTTACCCCACTTGCACATTTCTGCTCTGTCTACATGTATGAAATGCCTGATTAAGCACTTTATCTCACAGTCTGAAGCCCCTCTCTCACACTGCTGAACACAGGGATCACTGGTGTCCACGTGCTCACATGGAGCAGCCGAGCAGGGCGGACACTAACGGTGTCCCTTAAAGCAGTATCACAGAGGCCATCTTCCTTACTTGTGTGATCTTTTAAAGCCATGCTACATGTGTTAGACTTGTAAAAAAAAAGAAATAGAAAAACTTAAAAACTACTGTACAGCCAAGAGGCCTGAAATAAAAATTCACATATTGCCTCACGCTACAGGAATGTAAAACCATCTTTTAAAAAATTTAAATTAGCAGTGATGTTACAGCATCAATTGTAACTGCTTGTCAACAAGGGAAGTGTTAAACACTTTTCAGTTAATTAATGTGAAAGTAGAAAGATTATTCATTAGGACTGGGACGATATGCTTTCCTCCCGATTCCTTTATGATTTTTTGGGTGCTGATTCGATTTAAACTGCGAATCTTGTGATTTTTCAATACTGCAGCTTTTTGTGGAGAAAAACAAACATCTTTTTGCTACTTTTTTCCCCTTAATTTCCATTTGGAAAAAATCCCAGTAGCCAGACCAACATTCTGCTGGTATAATGACCGACAAGACAAATATAAAAGATAAAATAAAAATGAAATTAAAAAATGATCTGATGAAAATGATCTGATGAAAATTGAATGAAAATTGTTTTCATTTATTTGAAATTGGACAGAACATATCTAAAAAAAAAAGTGATTCTAAAATTGTGAAGATATCCCGATATTTGCTTTTTCAATAAAATTTTCTCACCCCTATTATTCAGAAGTAACCTCAACTCCACTGAAAATCCTTTAGTACTTATTAGCAGCGAAACCACACATCACAACGGTTATTTCCTGGGACGATGCGTCTTTTTCCACAGCTAAGATTTGCTTTACTGCAAAGAAACACACGGTAACATAATTGATAAAATATTTTTTTTAAAAGACACCGACAGAACAAGAGGTAGGACAAGTCAACCTGACTGACTTACTGTGTGGAGAGATCTCAGAGAAGAGACGGAAGGAAGATGGATGTCCTTTGCAGCCTTTGTTAGGGGCCCTTCACTGAGAACACTGTCTTTGAATGGCTACACTTCTTTGAATTCATACCGCTCTAACCCTAACCTAAAACATTAAAACAAAAATGTCATTTTAATTATTCAATATTTTCCATGAATAAAGAAATGTGCATGTTAGTGCAAAGCAGATATCAGCTTTGATGCGCTGGAAGACGCAGGTGGAGCGTTTACCGGTCCATAAAGAGGACATGTATTTTACCTTTCCAATATCAGGAGCGTAGAGTGGCATATTGCTGTCAGCTTTGGAGGTTTAGTCGTGTCAAGGTGGCTGGTTTGATCCCCACTAAAGTCCTTCTTTATCTTACTGCTAAGTCTGAGAAATGAAAGCTAAATGTCAGTGTTTATTAGATGTGGATCACATGAGAGGTTGCTGGACTCATCCGTGGTTTAGAGTGCTGCAGCGAGGCATCTCGGTGGAGAATTTACAATCATCAGGTCAGTAAGGAATATCTTTGCTGTGTCGGCATTTATTAATCCATCCTTATTTCTTCTTTATTTATTTATATATTCATAAATATATAAATGTATTTAGAGTCCAAATACAGAAGGATTTCACTTGTCTTCAAGTGAACTCCATTCACTGGTGCCGTTATTTTCCAATTTCTTAACAAGCCTAATTTATCCTACATGATTTAATTAGGGGATTATTAGATATATTAGCCGGCTGCAGCTTAACCAAACAGCCGATAACAGTTAATTTATTTAATTTCATCAAAAGATCAGCCAACTGTTTAAAAGACACTGGTAAAAATGAAAAGAAGGTCCTTCCGTCTATGCACTGGTTGTGAATTTCTGCTTCGAGACTGAAGTTTGGATAATAATTTGACCAACATATGATGGTTTTGTAATTTCAGGGAAACAAGTAAGTATGCGTTATGAAAATGAATGAAAATTAGGAAGGATTTCAGCCTTTTATCGCACCAACATTCAATGAAAAGTATGTTTTCATATGAACATGTCAAAAAATCCTTTTTCTTCACAGACCTTTTCCAGCTACATAGTTCTTCTGCACTTTCATGACTCAGCAAACGTTATTTTTTCATTAAAATAAAACAAATGAAATTTGTTGTTTTGAAGGAAAACTAAAGGCAGCACATCCAGCAAACACCAGTTAAATATCATCCGCAGAAACCTGGTCGATGACAATGAACCTTCGGTTTATGAAAAATGTTAGAATTGTTTTGTCTCATTCATCTTTTCGAATGAAAATCTGAACCTGCTGATGGTTCTGTGATGAAACCCCTTCATCTGTCTTGTGTGTGCATAGTTCAGCAGTGCATGTGTGGTTATTTGTCTCCGTCTTGGCCGTGTGATGGACTGGCGACCCATCTGGGCCTCGCCCCGCCTCCCTCCCTGCAGGATCAGCTCCAGCCTTGCCAAGACCCAATTGGATTGAGCAGGTAGACAATGGTGAACCTGCAAGGAGTTCAGTCATTTTCCCATCCAGGTTTGCAGCGGCATCTCCGGTCTGCAGCTCTGCGCTACATTACAGGTGATAATTATCAGCTGAAATCCCATTATCAGAACAATAATTGAATTTTTCTGTTTACTGGTCACAGATATGAAGAGCATCCTTTGCTTTATTCATAATTACAGATACATACGGGTAAAATCTGAAGCTGCTTCAGCACAAAGTTCCAGGTTTCTGCACAACGAGGTGTGAACAACAAGGTCTGAACTCCTTCAAATCATCTGACAGCTGACCTTCTACCAACTGTAACAAATTCACACCCGGCAGCAGTTTGTCCGAATACAAACTCTGGAAAGATGGAGGGAAAGCATGTTCTGTACTCACAAACAACTGTGCAGCCGAGCAGTGTTTGCTCCTGACAAAGTGGATAATCTCTGAGCCGGGTCGAACAGAACAGCTCTGACTGCATGTCGAAATAAAGAAAAAAAACAGGGAGAGTGCAGCCAGCTGGGTTTGGATGTGAAATGAGGTGGAGAAGCAAAACAGTTTGAAGTGACAAGCTGAAATCCATTAGGCTGTTTGTTTCGCTCTCACCCTGAATGTCAGGAACCTGCGCAGGTTCCAGCTGTAAATGTTGACGTTTAATTAATGTACAGCGAGCGTCAGCGTGCCCTGCGGCAGAGGACATAAATGAAAGCTTCGCCTCTGTAGAGGAGTGGCCCCAAAAAAAGAACAAAGCAACAACAACAAATCTGTCTGCCTATCTACTAGTTGACGAGAACGCCTTCAATAAACCGATAAATACGATAGAGAGCAGAGAAAAGAGAAGCCATTACGCCGGTCTGTGGGGTATTGTGCGATCCTTAAAAGCAATTCTCCTCAACTGGGCCCTCGGGTGCAGACTTTCTAATTGGAACACACTTAAAGTCTAACTTTCAATACACACACGGAGATAACAGCCTCATCCTCCCCTGAGCGACCCCATCATCTTTCCCAATTAGAAACCCAGGAGTGAGCCCTTCCCAGCGTCAGCCACTCAGTTGTAATGAACATCCCAGCGAAGGCTTCGTCCTCTGGGGGTTTTTACTGCAACGCCTTCAAGTTTAACTAAGTTAACAAGAAGCTTTACGGCAGGAATAGACTTGTTGTTTAAACCTGCACTCATGTAGATAACCTGCTCCATTAGCAGCAAAGCTGCTCAAATACAGGTCTGTGTAGTAAGGGTGATACCAGAGACTTCCAGCAGGGGGCACCGACAAACTCAGACTGGAGTTTTAGATTGTGAAAAACATTCGAGGTGTGTCCGAATGTCCACCAAATGTCCTAACCGCTCGTTCCCTACATAGGGCAGCGCCACACGCTATATAGGACTACGCACTACTTTATCCTCGCTGCAGGAGAGCTGGGCAATATATAGAGATTTTCTGATATATCGACACTTTGTCAAACAAGATATAGCATAAGGGGATATTGTTTATATTGAGTTAGCTTGTTTTGAGTTAAAAATATTTTTTTTTAGTGTTTTGCACAACTATATTCGTGTTATGCTAATTGAAAAGTATTTTCTTATTATTTTAATACACATCTACTTTAATTTCAGACAGTCAAATATTTTAATGCACGTGCTTTTGATCATTAATAAAAGTGCATTTAGCATTCAAGGCAGTATATTTGAACAGTCTCTTTGTTTACTTGACCAAAAAAATGATATCTATCATGATTGAGGAAAGAATTAGAGATAATATTGCAGATCACGCAACCACTAGCAGTGAATATGTTGTTCCAAATCAAATCCAAACTCTTATGTGAAGATATTTAATTTCCTTATAACATAATTTATTCCTTCTTTGTTGCAGATCGATTCATATAAAACGATGGTCTGACAGTTTATCTTAATCTGCTCTGATGTTTGTGACACTCATCACCTGACGCAGCATCTTCCATCAGAGAAATAGTTCCAGCTTCAAACTTTTGCATTTCTTTTATGACATGAAGTGAAGAAATTATTATAAAAATAAGAAAATAAGGCAGATAAGAAGACAGATGAGGACAACGCCGCTTTTTACATTAGCAAGAACTCACGTTAGCTCCTGCCACGGTAATTGGTAAGCTCTGTCTAAATGCATTGTGGTCTATATCGACTCATCTAGATGCATTGTGGGTAATTTTGAGTATGGCTACTTTTTTCTCTCTGGACATTCGGACACCCTTACCAAATGGCTTACCCCCTATATAGGGAAACATTTAGACACAGCCTCGCTTCTTTTCTTGCTAAAATTCCCATCCCTTTATTTGCTTTTGGTTTCTATTCAGTCCCTCCAGGATTTTGCAGGAGCAACTGACTGTCTACCACAAACTGACTCATTTTGTGGCAGCTTTTGTAAAAAGTTGCACCAAAGCTTTTTGTGCCAAAGGGCCTGTAATCAATTGAAAATAATTAATTAAAAATTCTAATTTTGGGTGGACTTTGATCAACTTACTGTTCAAAAAGGAAGCACAATAAACAAAAAAGAAGACAAAACTCTTCTGACAATTTCAGACTTTGCTGCAGATCTGGATGTTACAGACTCCATCAAGGTTATTTGTCTTGTTTGTTTGTGCGATTCAGACAGTAAGTTTATAAAACTGCATGATACTGGGAAAGGCTCATGCACCGTCCTTGGCAATGATTTCAGACAGAAGATAAAACCTTTTTGTCTTACACGTTATCACCAACAAAAGAAAAGTTCCTACTCGAGCTTTACATAAAAACGAAACTGGAAATAACCCGACAGCATTTCATGTTACATTAGATATATATGAACATAATCTAACTGCTTTAACGTACGAAGCTGGTGGTTATTCTTCAGGTGATAGAATGTATCATGTTATTTCCTCCTTCCTCTGCATAATTTTTTTTTAATTTTTGAAAATATCTATTAATTCATTACCCGCACATTATACAGTTTTAATGCACGACTGCAGACATAACATATTCGTGTTTGCAACCCCCCTTCCATGAGGATAGTGATTCGTTATAGGATATCAGATGGGTCATCCTGTTGGATCCTCTAAAATTAAGATTTGAAACCACCAGAAACTTTATAAATAAGGAGGATTAATATGAAGTTATAGATTAATGTGTTCAAAAAAATTAATATGCTAATTCTAGATTTATCTCTGCATTAATGATTACAGCCCTGAAAAAAATCCAATTTCATTCGATAAATGTATATTAAATCGTTTTTTAAATATTCTGGAGAGCCCCTGAAATGCTCATTTTTAGTGTTTTAGTCAAAAAATGTTTTTCTCTAAATGAGATTTTCTCCAAATGAGATTTCTCCAAATAACCACAAGTTCCAGGAACAAGCAAATGCGTGATCAAAAGCACCGTACGTATAATCTCAGCCTTTGACGGCAAATTCTAATATCTGCCCCCATCTGAGGAAATATTTGTAAAATCCAACATTCATTCAAATCAAAATTATGTATGTTTGAGATTCATGTCGTATTATCAGATAACTCCTCGGGTCCTCTTTAAAGACAGAACATTTTCATTTGGGATCTTTAACAAGGAAAAATATGCTTTTGAAAAAGATACTTTCAAATCCACGGCGAAGAAAAGACCTTCTGAGTTGTTTTTTCTTCTGTTCTTATACTGACAGCTTTGAAGGAAAAGCTTTGGATCAACTCCTGCTATCTTCAAAACATGCTTTTAAAAAACTGGCTTCAGAAAGAGGCTGCCTGCATTCAGTCTGAGGGAACATTAAATGACAGAATTGAATGAATTAAGACAATTGAATGAATTAAGACATTCGGCATCTTGATTGATTTGGGTTGATTAATTCATTAATGATTTTTTTTTTTTGTGATAAAGCCAAAAACACATTCAAACAAAGACGGCGAGGAGATGCGTATGAGCTGTCCTGCTCTGGCTTATTTATGTTTTTATTTATTCATTTCTGATTTTTCACTCTTCCTCTGCAGGTAAACTTGATTCAGCCTTGAAGAAAACTTGCTACACACATAGACTAACCTAAACATGAGTAATTTAACTAGTCTTCGACGACAACACCAACAAATAAGAAGTGTAAGACAAGAATAATCAAGTCTAGCAACAATTACAGCAGCCACGATTTCACGCTGAATTACTAATTGCACGACAGAAAGACAGATATTTGAAGCAAATGTTTAGTCCTGATGCAAACTGTTGTGCTAATCCTCAGTAAATGAGCAGCCAGAACAGTTAGCCAGCACCAAACACAACTATAGCCTGGAGAAAAGGAGAATAAAAAAGGTACAGAGGTGGGAGAGAAGAACAAGGCAAGATGAGGAGCGAGAAGAAGAAAGAGAAACCGGCAAGTCCAATTCACAGGATGCCAGGATGGGCTATATTTTCACTTTCATCTCAGTCAAGGCACCCACTGAAGAAAAGGCAGCAAAACAGATGAAACCCAAAGCAGCTCGACAATGTTGTTTGTGTTTCTGTTTGGAGTGGAGGCAGATAGCGGAAGCAGGAGGGAGGATTTAAGTAATCAGGCTTTTAAGCTCTATTTATTATAGCCAAACACAACCAGCAGGGTGTTTTAAGTTCTCAGTTAATGATGACATGAGATTGTCAGAAATGCTTGCCCGCAGACCCGGTAAGGGAAGTTTTCGTGAAAAAATAATCAAAATGGTGTACATCATGTTACATAACCATGGTATTACTGAGGAAGACATCGGAGGGGGTCGTAAGTAAGAGCAGCTCTGTGTAGGTGAGAGACTTGTCCAGCAAAAAATAACTCTCATATAGTGGATCTCTCATATAGTGGATCTTGCACCGGGAGTTTGCCCGGTTCATTTAATGGTTTCTTTTTCTCTCAGTGACGGCCACAACAAACTCAGCTGCAGTCACACCGGCTGAGCTGTGAGGAGGAAGCTCCATGAGGTGAGGAATGTCAAGCATGGTGATTAAGTATAGCTGCACAATTTGTTTATTATGATAAAGGGTCTACTGGAGGATCTGTGCTGTGCCAAAGCAGCTATTATTCCATCGATGGAGGGATGGGTTGTGCTGATGTGGGTGGTCAGGGTTCACCGCAAACAACAAGGTATCACTGACAGCGAGATGCCTGGGTCTCAACAGGTTTTCTAACCTGTGGCCTCAAATGGTTTGTTTACACACAATCTTTTGGGAACTCGTTTGTGGATACTGTTTGAAAAAAGGGGTGTTAAAAAACACTCACAAAAACACACACACACATACTGAGCAGCTGATTGTATGAAATATCTGACAGTCAGCTACTGCTGCCACTGCCAGTGGAGCCAGCTGCTAAATCCTACCCACTGCATCTGAGGGAAGATGTAAAGCATTCGCTGTGATCATTTGCCATTTGCTCAATGAAGAAATATTAAACAGCTATGATATAATATGATATAATCATTATAATGATATAATCTGATATAACTCACAATATTGCAGCATCTGTAATAACCTTTACTTTAGCATGAAACTACAATCCAGCTCTTAGCTGACTATGCTAAAGATAGCGAACTAACACCAAGCTAAACATCGCTAAATGTCTTCATTCTAAAAAGCACTAACTACCACTATGCTTAAAAATGCTAACTAACCCCATAATACTTACAGCTTATTACCACCAGGTCAAAAACCGCGAACTACCACCATACTGAAAACCACTAGCTAACACCATGCTAAATACTGTTAACAATGAAAGAACATTTTATACTTTTTGTGCGTTACTCATTTAAGCTACTTACAGTTAGCTAAATTAGCAAGCAGGCAGAAGTTTTTCTAAAGGTGAGTTTCCATTGTGTTATTTAGAGAAAAAAACACCCCAAAAAGTAAATAAAAACCTTCTTCTACTAAATCATTGACACTACTTAGATTCCCTTTATCGATCAACAGAAGAGTTTCATTGATTATAGATTAAAGGAGCTACACCTGATATCATTTTAATCTTTCTAAGAAAAATGGTTTCTACACGGTACATTATATGGTAAAAGGGGGAAGTCGGACTTACCCCTAACCAATGACTTATTGATTATGCATATGTGCGAGTCCAGGACATTCTAGTTAGCGATAGCGGCTAATTTTTAGCTTTGGCGTGACGCTCTCTTTCTCTACCAGTGGGGTTAACTTCAATAATTTCCGGATTTGCTAGGGGAACGCTCTTACTGGCTGATCGGAATCTGGAAGTTACGGAAGTTCTTTTACCACATAATGTACTGTGGAGAAACCATTTTTCTTAGAAAGATTAAAATATCAGGTACAGCTCATTAAATCATTCATACTTTTATATAAAAATTTTGTATTTATAGGCTAAAATAAAGTCAAAGTCGACACGTTTCCTTATTTAGATCTGTATTACAAGATGAACGACTCTTGTGGCAGTTAATAAACAGGATTCATGCATCCATACTTTAAAAAAAAAAAAACATTCACATGAACCGGTTTTAAAAACTTTTTATCCTTCTGTGCTACATTCCAACAGACCACCCTTCTGGAGTTCAGCTTATTTAACTAAAATCCTAAAACTCCTCGGAGTGAAACATAAAACGTGTCCGATACAGAAAATAAGAAAGCCGATTCCAGCTAGACTGTTTGATCTTCTGCCTCTCTGCTCCCTGTGGCGCTTGCATAACGCATCCCAGTCCGGCAGGGTTGGCAGACATGAGCGTGCCATGCCTGGCTTACTGACGTCATCCGGACATAAAGTGAAACATTTTCAAAGAATTCATGGCAATCGGCATCATCCATTTAAAACTCTTCTTCTGGGTCCCGTACAGCAGTTAGCTGAAGAGACAAAGGTGCGATCAGCCAGAATCATTTCACCCAGATCTACAGCTTCTACGTGATGAATGTGTGTGGTCTGAATAGCCGGGGCTGGCGGGAAAAATGCAGGTAAAACAATCTCTACAAGATGAAAATGGCGGCCAAAAAAACAAAAGAGTGGTGCCAAGTAATGTCTGAACCAGACTTGTAGTAAGGTGCATGTGCCAGCAGACATCGAACGTGATAGGAAGGATAATGGATGTTCTGTTTTCCTTAGGGATTCTGATCTGTCAACTTGTCAAAAAGAGTGGGGCTCACAAATTTTTAGAGATCGTCCTGAGAGGCAATCAACAGGCGCTTTGCTCCATCAGTGATCAACACATCTAAAACATGGGACAGACATGACTTCTGGAAGAATCAGTGGGATTTTTCTCGATGCTTCTGACACATTAAAAACCATTTTAGTCTAACGAATCCGGGCTGCCAGAAGAGACGGGCTGTACTTAGAGCGGCTGGAAATAAACCCTCTCTGAGAAATGTAGAGGCGATGCCAGAATGAGTGAGATGACAAATGAATCTGGGAAGCTGAACTGGTGGCGGGAGTGGTTATTGTCGTTAAGATTAAGAGGAGAAAAATGGCTTTCATACAGAGGGTCTAATTCATCAAGTTGTGCTGCGTTACACAGTCTGCGATAAATCCAGACACCATCTGCAATGAGACCTGGACCTTTTTAAAATCTGAGTCACAGGACAGCAAATTTATTTTTAGTAGAGATTGGACAGATTTGGGTTTTGCAGATCCACCTAACTGATCCAGAGGGTCCTTTCAAGGTCCTGTGCTTACACATTGTAAGTATTATGCAGGTCACCTTTGGCAAATTTATAATTATAAAGTAATTCTAAGCATTGTTAGAGCTAAAATACACTTTCAGGCTCGTTTTGTGAACATTAGGGCCGGAAAGATCGAGGGTCTCTGAGCAACGGTTGAATATAAACACCATTGTCCTGTTTTATTAATGGCTTTTAGCAGGTGATTATGCCCGGTTTAGCTTTTATAAAGGCTAATCGCGTTTAGGGTACAGGGTTAAATGGCATTCATGAAAACATACTGGGACTTAAGGCCTTTTAAAGTTAATTGCCAAGGAAACAACTTGATAAGGGGCCATCTTCTGCTGGGGAGGGCATTTTCCATGCACACGGTAAAAATCTCATTGTTGGCCTTCCAAACATTTCTTTTTTCTTTCAAACTTACTTTCATACCAGTTTACAGACCAGTGGATGCAAACAAGCAGATATGGACCTGAAATTATTCTGACACGGGCTGATGGATGAGCAAATAAAAAGAAAAGGAATAAACGAGATAAATGCTCTCTGGTTGTTTGAGGTGCGCTTACTGCTTGGGGAGTGTGTTGTGGGTGTGTGGATGAGTGTGGGGGTTAGCGCTGGCGTCTCAGAGCCAGAAGGCTGGGGCCTCTCTGTGTGGAGTTGGCATTTTCTCCCTGTGCTGCTGACGCAACTCTTCTCCGGGACTTGCAGGCTCATTTACATTCGAGGGTTTTTGCCACTTTAAGGTATGTATATTTTGGGTCCACGTGTGCTGCATTCAGAGGCGCTGCATTTAAAGGCGAGACAATTCTTCTTCTGCTGATTTGTGAAAAAGGCCTACAGCTCAATGCAGAGCCTGAACATTTCCTGCTGAGAAACCGACGGGAGGAATATTCCAAGGAATATTCTAATTTTCTGAATTTTTTCATTCCAGGTTTTCTGAAGCTGCAAATCCTTATCAGCAAAATATAAACAAAAAAATCTGAAATATATTGATTTGCACACTATTTATTTGTATATTTGCATTTCATCTTTGAAGTTAAGTTACAGAAATGCATGCAAATTTTTCGAGTAGTACCTGCAACTGAGAGGCCCGAGTGCTTGACTATTTAGGAATTAGGAGGTAGAAAATGTTCACGCATAAACAATTAATCTAAACCTGCTGTAGCGTGAATACTGCTAAGTCAGCACAGATACGACACACTGTAACGATGTTAAAAATAAATTTAAGTCCTGAGGTAGAATCCCTCCCATTCTGAGCCACATGTTCTCTAGTTTAACAATGAGTAATTTCTAAAACGCGCCTCAGGTTAATTGCAGTACCAGCAAAATCTGCCGCTGAGATAAAGTGGACATGCATTTCCCGACCGCCTGCAGCCATCAGACTGCTGCTTCCACATTAGCCTGCAGTGACACAACCCGACAAAAGAACTTTAACAGCAGGAGCTGGTACATGCTGCACGCTCTCTCAGAACTGTGGTATTGGCAAAAACAAGCCTTTTTTAATTTCATGGGGGAGAATAAACTTAAAGATGAAAATTAAATATTTATAAAAACTTACAACAAAATTACCATGAAAATAGGCTGTTAAAAACATGCAAGTAGTAAGCTTAACAATAAAATAAAATAAATACTGAGCAGCCAATGCTACATACAGTAGCTCTAAACATTACCACTGCTGTAAAGAAAACAAGCAAAAAACTACAAAAGAAAAAACAAACAAATCAAAAACCTTCAGGAAACGCACCAATGGCAGAAACTGCTTGTTAAAAAATATGCTAGTAGTGCAGTCTTGTGAAATAAAATAAAATAAATTAAAAAAATGAAATGAAATAAAATAAAATAAAATATTTCCCGATAAACTGGCAGGTACGAGGACTGAACGGAAAATGTATGAAAAAGCAGCCGATGACAAATACATGCTCCCATCAGCATCTCCATACACAACTAAGACACCAACCATATAAACAAAACTAAAACCTTTAGAAAACAAAAACCTCCCAAATCATAAAAAAAAAAAAAGATAAAAATATAAATCCTAAGCAAACAACAATAAAAAACAACAACAACTAAGCAGAAGCATTGGGGAAGTATTGTTCATGTCCACTTTGTAACATACAAAACATTCGAGCTATGTTAAATACAGCAAATTATATAGAAATAAGGGTCAGATCATAATTCTGCAAAGTATTATAGAAGCTAGCTGATGAAGGGTTACACATGTCAGAGTCCTGCATGGAAACAAACATCAGGTATAATGCAGCCTTCATCTCACACAGATGAGAGCATCGGATCGATTTACAACAATAACTGATATCCTTTTTGTCCGTATAAATTTGATATCTTAAGAAAATGGAAATACAATGGGGCTGCAAGTCAATACGAAATATTTTACAAAAAATTCACCAAGTCTGGCTTGTTTTCTGATTTATCTAAACTGTTGCTAAAAGGTTTATTAGTGTTTTAGAAAAACTAATAGCAAAGGTTTATTTTTAAAAAAAAGTTACAAAGTGTAACTAAGTACTGCACCACAGCATAAAAACATTGCAAAAAGTTTGATTAAGCACCAGCATAAAGATTAAAACCAGTAAATATAAACAAATGATAACATGATTTTAATTATTATAACAAACATAATGTTTGAAAGCTGTTGCATGAAATAAAAAAGCAACAATAGGTCATGAGCCCAAATAAATTATCCAGCCTAAAATATGTTTTGTAAAGAGTTTTGAATTAAACAACGATACCTGTGTGTAAACTATGTGCATGTTTAAATAAAACTTATTCTGAAACCTGACTGGAAAGGTGACTTTGAATAACTACATTCAGTTTATCTGAACAGGGTGTGACAGCCTTATTAATGGGAAAGAATCAATTTATGTACTGAAAGCACTGAGACAAGATGTGTTATCTTTTAATCACATATTATTAGAAATTTATCCCACTTTTTTATATTCATCATCAAATGTGTAATTTGATCTTCCCGTGTTATTAAACGCTGTGTCTGGCAGCAAAATGAGCTCCAGGCTTCGACTCACCCCGACTCTTCTCATAACCACAGCGAACAAAGCAAACACCACGGTGGGATTATGGGGATTTTCTGTGTTCCCAACAATCTAAAACTTCATTTGTGTAGGACAAATCCAATAAAGGAGAGTTTGAGAGAATATTTCTGGACAAATTAACTTTATGGGTCCTTCAGGGGAATCTGCAGCAAATGAGCTGAAGAAGATAAAGAATGAAAAAGAAATGGCAGCAGGCAGAGGAGAAGCCAGGCTTCCACTGTCACTGTGTTGTTAATGATCTAAGGATAATTCCTTATAACAAGCTCCTCTCAACACATGATCAGCTAGAAGATAGCCTCGTCCTCAGGCTGAGGTGGACGACTAAAAAACAAAAGGAAGGCGAGAAACAATGTGGATGATTAACCCATCAAATGTAAGTAAAGTAGAATCATCAAGAGATTTAATCAGTCGCTAGAGTCAAAACTTGATTCAGAAGGTTGATTGCAGAGAGGGAAATGTTCGACGTGTAGGTGGGAACGGGATTTTTGGTGGATCCCATTGTGGAGCTATTTCATTCATGTTCTATCATCTCTCAGGCTGAACTTGCCCTTTAAAATCCAACAATGGGCCCACAGTGGAGGGGAAGACGTCTTTGCTCTGACTGGTCACCATTTCATCACTGGTTTCCCTTACTTAAAGCACCAAAGCTAAAAATTAGCAGAGAGATGTTTGAGGAGCATCTGGTTTGAGATTTTAGTTTTTAGATAAGCCATCCAGCAAACTTTTACTTGAGTTTATCTAAAGCTACCGTTTTACCCAAACACTCCAGGCCCATTTATGCTTGATGCAGATGACAGATAGGCAGACAAAGGGAAAGTTTTGTCTGTCTTCTGCATCAATTCCGTGCATTACTGGCACGTTTTCAGGCCCCTTGCAAATCCGTCATTCAACGCAGAAGACGGAGTAATCCCACCGAAACCACAGTGGCAGCGCTGAACACAGTGGAGCAGAAACAAACCAGAAAATACTTATTAAAGGAATGGAAATAAGGCTCTACAAGTGTTCAGGGCATTAGTGCTGCCAACCGATGTCTGAAAGTAACGTTGCATTGCGGGAGTTAACAATGAACTTAGCACTGCCCCCTAGTGGAGGTCAGTCGTAGCAACATAAAGGATGCATGGAAGCATGAAGATAGCGACGCACCTTCGTTTCAAACCTACCCAGCAACAGGTTGTTTGATGTAACTGGTATTTTTCCTTCCTTTCCCTCTAAATCCTGTTTGCTGTGGGTAACAACCTCTGTGATTTTATAATTACTGGAGATGAGCAGCATTTCCAGTCCAAGACTAATGCCTGTGAGAGGACGAGGCACACAGTTTTTTTATGAGGATTAAGATCCAGCCAACTTCGTTTACGCTGCAGGCGAGTGCTTCCGTTCAGACTTTTTGGCCCACATGCTGAGAAAACTGAGAAAAATATAAAAGCTATCAAAAATATGCAGAAGTTTATTCATTCATCACAGGAACAATGAAATATAGAAAATACATTTCCTGTGTCTGATGGCAGGTCTAATCTGAAGCATCAGGAACCAGTAAACAGTCTGAATGTTGTGTCTGACAGAACAAGACGGGATTCAGCTTAAATCAGACAACAAACATCACAATCTAGCCGAGGAAAGTGATGAAGGGAAGACATAGCACAGCTGAACCGATGTAACGCTGGGTCAGACCCACAGTCCTGATGACGTCTCTCCCCTTCTCTGTGTGCGCTTCACATTCAAGCATATTTTACTTTTCTGTTCAGTTTTTTCCTCATGAACAGGAAGTAAATGAGAAAGTGGGTCAGGGGGACACGGGATGGACCGATGCTTTTATTTCTCCATCAGCACTGCGACAGACGAGCTTTCCCATACTGCAAAGCGTTTTGTAACCCTGCCACCATGGCAACCACGGGTTAAAAAAACTCCCCGACCGGGTGTCCCGCAAGACGAGACACATTTCGAATTTCACACTTTACCGTCTGAGGAGCTGAATGGGAAACTTTACAAGCCACTTGCCTCGTCCATCGCCTCTGTTCCGACGAGGTTATAATAACGTGCTCGCTCAAGCTGACACGTTTCACACTCTCATTTTCACACGGAAATAAATGCACTCTAGAGATATAAGGCACACAGAAGATGGGGGGCATGCGAGTGAATGTGCATCACCAAAAGAGACAGGAAATTAGAAGTGAAGATAACAGCTGACGTGTCGGCGCGGCGAACGGGTCTAATCGCTGTAGAAGCCACGACACAGAAAGCAGAGATGTGCTACGTTCTGCTATCAGCAGACAAATAGGACCAGATGAGAACGCTGGACGTCGGTAATGGCTCAAAGCTTTATACATTTTTAAATAGAGCCAACATGTAATATTCAGGTGGTGCCACATAGTTTCCAGGATTCATTTCTTCCCTGCTTTTTAAACTGGGAAAACCCCCATCTACTGGAAGAAATGGAAATCGGGCTCCCAGAGACGTCTCCTGGCTCACAACATTAGAACAGTGACAGTAGATACTGCTGGTGGGGAAGATGCCACAAAGCATTTCAAGTGGGGAAAAAAAGAGAACAAATGTTTTAGAAGGGAATATTTTGGGATTAAACGTGAAAATCCTAAAGCCCGATCACGCTGAATTTAAACGGATGTTCTTTAAAACATGGACGTCTTTATTCTGCCTTGAAATAATCATGAAAAAACCCAGGAAGAGTTGCTTGTACATTTTCATTTACATAAATACAGATACCTTGGACCAGCCTGTAGCTGACATTTCAGCTGCACGATGATGAGCTAACATTGTAATTCTCCTTCACTGGTTCTAAACCGGGCCTGAGTTGTGTTGTCCGCCTCCACTTTCATATTATGACCAATTTCCACTCTGAGCCAATAAACAGGAGAGAGAAAGAAAATCTTAGGGGACTTGGTGACATGAGGACGGAGTTTAAAATCAAGAGAGCTGCCCCTTCGCTGAAAAACAGGATGTAATTTCAGTTGCAATAACCATTCAGAGGTGTTTGAAAAATGCACCGCGTTCATGTCTGGCCTGGATTAAAATCACTGACCAAGGCAGGTATTATTAAAATGCCCCCAGCTCCCCACGAGGAATGAATTTAGCATCATACAGGCGTTGGGAGAGAGATTTAAATCAATCCACTTGTTGGATCTAACGACTAAAAGTGCCCATCTTAGGACGTATTTAACTTCTTTCTGCTGGTAAAGTTGTAGAGAGTAAATCTCCAAGCTGTGCATCACTTGGCACACACATCCAAACAGTAATCCCCGTTTGCTGTTTGGAAACGGCTTCATACTCACTCTGCGGTCTCTTTATGTGCTTCTCATCGACTGAGCCGATCACAATGGAACAACAACCGAAAGCGCCGTCCGTGCAATTATTTATTCTAATGAACGACCAGTGAAGTTCATAACATGACTTTATGTGCCTTTATGTCTGCAGACATCCAACAGAGGCCATGTGTCCATCAAGAATGAACCAAAAGCAGCCAAATACCCCGCAGACCTGACATTTAGTCCAGAAAGGAGGTTGTTAAAATGGGTTTCACTGCATAATCTTCGGGATCAAAAGATGAGAGAATCATGAGTCTGCAGGTGCTGGTGTGCTTTTTCAAGTCAACATTTCCTTTGGATCACAATTTACCAGAGTTTGAAAAGTCGCTGCTGGTTTTTAAGTCTTTTTAATCCATGTGTGGTGATTCCGTTTCCACTGAGGGGTCCGGTAAATCCTGCAGATGCCTTCCTTGAAGTTTAACGAAGGAGAATGTGATACAGGGGCAAAGAATTGAACCCAAAAGGTTGATTTAAAAAAGAAAAATAGAGCGAGCTTGTGAGCAAGGTGGAGCAGCTGCTGTGATGTGTCATCGGTCTGTGGGTGAGAGATCTGAGATGCAGGAGAACGGGCTGATGGACTGATGTGCTGTTTCACTGACAGATACTGCCTGAGCCTGCAGCCGCTGACACCAACGTCCTGTCAGACCTGAAGGAGGACATGAGGGACAGAAAAGCATCGTTCCATCTGACAGATGAGCCACTGTTGCATCTTCTCTGGATAAAAGAGTAATCTGCATGACGATGTGTCAATCTAACACCTCTAACACTGATGTGACTTTAGCCTGTTGATTAGATCTCACACGCTCACATGACTTATAGTACATTATAAACCAGGTCTCGTTGGTACCCAGTGGGACGTTCTTCATGTCATGACCTAACAAGGTGAATGAAATATTCCTCCGAGATTTTCCTCCATATTGACATGAGAGCATCACACAGAACCAGTGCTTATTTCAGTAACTATTGCCCTCTGATCAGCTCCAACCAGTCTGCCCAGTCTCCTCCAACATCAACGAGCCATTTTGCTGCAGACAACTGCTGCTCACTGGATATTTTCTCTTCTTCAGACCATTCTCTGCAAACCCAATCTCTGAAAATCCCAGTAAATACTCAGACCAACAACAAGTTCAGTTTGAACTTCATTAATATTTTTGTTAACAAGCCATTAAACATGCAGAGCCAATAATATGGCTGGAAGGTGTATAAACACCCTTGGTTCATGGAGTTTGTCACTAACTGGAAACTAATAAAAGATGGTGATGAGGTTCCCGCACATAGGGAAATTGTACCAAAGGGAAATTTAGTTAATTAGTTAATAATACTCCAATTAGTTATCTCCATAGAGAAAACGGTGCCTGCAGCTTCTAACACGAGGAGGAAATTGATTCATGTGGCAAAAGTCAGAGAAGGTCAGACTGACACGGGTATTACAACATTAGAGATTTAAGTTTGTCCACCTTTTTATATCCTCCCCTCAACCCCTGATTTACACCTTACAGAGATCTATAAGTCCCTGCTGACCACAAATGAATGAACACAGAACTGATATTTTTGGTTTTCTTCATATTTAAGCTATTAAAGCACTGAGAAATTTCACATGAGGACATGGAGCTGCAACTGGGTCGAGCCAGTTCAGCACCGATTTCCATTAAACAAGTTCAACAAACTCTTGCTTCATGTGTAATTATAAGCGACAGTAATGGAAGCGTTTATGCTCAAGACACATTAGCGATGACTCTGCCATGCACCGAGCTGAACTTCCAAATGCACTCAAAAGTTTTTAAAGTAGTTCCTGCTCCAGACAAAAAAGGAAACATCCGGAGTTGCAGCTCCAGCAGCAGCACGCAAGCCAAACACAGAAGTCTGTGCAGCTCTTTAAAAATGGACAAAATCTCCCCCTCAGGGGTTAACAAAGCATTGTTGTTATTCATTTCATTAAATCTTAATTCTGCTCTCTTTTTAAGAGAGAGGATATAAAGTGCAAAGGCGGCGCTGCTAATTCAGATCTGACTAAACTCCCAGACTCAGCCTGAGCAGCAGCTGATGCTGTCAACGTCGGCAGCGCGCCACTAGAACAAGTTCCCACAGAGCTAGCCGTCAAGCACCCAGCCCATCTGTCAGCAGGTCAGATGGGCAGAGACCTGCTGTATCTGGACCACTTTGGCAGTTTGAGACATTTTGGCAGGTTGTTTGGCACGGATATTTTAGACAGCTCACCTGAACTGTCTTTAATAAAACTGGAACTGATCTTTAGTGCCATAGTACCTTCAAAGAAATTGAAGGTAGTATAAAAAGAAGAAAAATAAAATAAGAATACATATACACCCACCATATGTTTATATACATTTAAAAACATACATGCCATGTTTCCCTGCTTCAGTTCATACAATTCAAATCAAACGGATCTAGGGCTGGGACGACGCGTCGACGTAATCGACGTCAACGATTAGGTAAATACGTCGACGCAAATTTTGCGCGACGACGCGTCGTGAATGACG
>JAVQJG010274897.1:0-24736 GCA_036024015.1 Craterocephalus amniculus
CGGAGGTTAGCCGTAGCAACAGAAACGACGCATGGAAGCATGAAGGCAGCGACGCATGAAGACGTTTGGAACGGACGCCCCAAATTACGTCCGTCAGGGAGCATAAATGGGCCTTAAGTGGTTGTGCAGGCTTGTCATGTTACTGCAGTACGATACTACAACGTAAATAACACACACAGCGCTCCCTGCTGGTCAGGAGATGAATCGGTTCAGAGGATTTGACAAATTGATATTGGATTGGGTGGGGGAATCTTGCAATGTGTGACAGTGAGTCTTGTCACTATGCCTCCAACATGATGATGCGCCCTGGCTACTTGGCCAAAGGATCCCTTTTAGCGTTCCCCCCTCCTCCACTAGGGGCTGCTGCAAAACAGAGCAATTCTCCATAGACTCCCATGTTAAAAAGACCAACTTTACAGCAGAATTAAACATGTTTACAGCCTGGTACAAAAACCATTTTAACTTTAAAAGCTTAGGTTTACTTTCATGACAACTGTGGGGGGAGTGAAAAAATTCTAATTCATTAGTTTAGATGTTATGTAACCCGAAAATTCTTCATAAGTAGGGGCATGTCCTTTTGATTGACAGGTGCCAGATATGAGGAAGAGATTCTGGGATTTGCATAACTGAGGGCATCTTTATTTCTTCTGGAGCACCACAGTTGATTTTCTTTCCCCAGTTATCACAACGACGTTTTGCCATTACAACCATGAGTAAGACCTGTCTATACCCCTCTACTAACACTTAGCAGGGTAATCTATTAGCCTCAAACCTGTGATTGGATAGTGTCTGATCCAAATTTCTCTGTTATTCTATGTGAGTGAAACCTTGTTTATACGATCAAAAAGAGGCTGATATACGAAAATCTTCTGGGTTGTCAGGTCCTAAAAACACCCTCAACCATGACAACCATTTAATTTTCAGGAAAACTGATCTGAGGAAAATAACCATTTATCAGTATTTCAAACTACGTAATAATTGCACCGTAGGAGGGATAAACATCATCCAAGATTAAAGCCCGGGAAAATAAAGGTTACTGATTCAGCCCTGCATAGAAAGCAAATCTATACTTTGATGTGTTTTGGTTGGGGGTGCATGTGTGTAACTGTGTGCAGTCTTTGTGTGAGAAAGTAAAAAGTCCCTTCATGTGTGCCCTGCAGTCTGACGGCTTATCCAGTCACACCCTGTCGCCTTCATGTCAGGGCTGGACAGTGGCTGCTGTTCTCGCCCTCTCTCCACCTCAGCGCCCAGCAGCGACCCTCCCACCGCCACTCATTCTGTTAAATACTAACTACTGTCCGTCCAAAGTCTCCTAAGACACAAATTATTGACCCAATTCATGCTTTAGTGCCAGTAAGATGCATTTCTGTTGCTGCTGTGAAGGTTTGAGCTGTATTTTAAAATGTACTATGAGAACATTACCAGTTTGCTGGAGCCACGTTAATGCTTTTTCATTTGACATCCCACTTGCTGCGAAAGTTATTTGATGGGAAAGCTTCTTCCTCCTCCATAATGATTCTTTAAACGAAAACAAAATGCTGAGCTTTTATTGCCAAAATGTAGATATTGAGCGACATAAAGCATTTAACTTGATCATTCGAGCTGTTTTCGTCTCCTTGTATGCAGGAACTCTGCTACAGACATGGAATGAAAACACCTCGTTGAATGGCTTCTTTACGGTCATCCCGACACAGAGAGCGTTTCTGTGCAGGCTTTGGCCAACGTGGATTTCAGATCCTGTTCTTCTGCTGAGTTTTAAGTCCTAAAACGTCTTCTTTTGTTCTCCATGTGTCCAGTTTCTGCACAGCGTGCTGATAGGCTACGTTTTAAGCTCTCAGTGAATCACTGCAAAACAACCATTTTCCCTCAAACTCAGTATGTTTTAAAGAAATGAGAACAAATAATAGTTATGACTGCTGGTAACAGAGTCATAAAGGTCCAATTTAAAATGAGTTCTTTTCTAACCTTAGATAAACATACACATACAGCTCACTGGGCATTTGCTTCTCTTTAAATATGTTTATATATGATCATTCATGTACAGTAGCTTATCATTTGACTTTTTTTTGTAAATGATCCTTTTTTGTGGTTATTTGCTTAATTTAATTCAGCATAAACAAAATAATTTAAATATCTGAGTTTAGTTCTTCCCAACTTCTCAGATTAAAGGATCTCCTTTAAACTGGGAAAAAGAAATGATTAGTCAGGATTATAACAGGATCATGACTTTGAGTAACGGGATCAGGATAAATTAGGAAGTAAACGTTAAGAATGGTCAGAAAGTAAAATAAGTTTCCATCTTGTGCCTGTCACAAAATTTGATGAAAGCAAACCAAACACTGATTTGTTTTGTCCTTGTAGAAGATTAATTGCTCGGCAGCCCATGTGTGCTGATTTGCTTGTGTGTCTTGCTTCTCGTTTTTTCTCTTTTTATAATGATGAACCATCAGCACATAGACAGACGGAACATAAATGAAGACAGAGACTTGTCCAGGGAGAAAAAGGCATTTCACTGCTCCAGGTTGAGATAATGGATGAGCAGTGACCTCTCTGAGCCCATAAGTGATGACTGAAAGGTTTCCTTTAACTTGTTGTCGAAAAGGATAATGCAGCTGTCACAGAGGAATGTCCAGCTAAATTTCCAAGTTTCTACGCTTGAATTTAGAGTTGCAAAGACTGTTTGTGTGAAGTGTGCTTTGTGTGACTCCCTTCGGCCAATTGAGAGGCTCAGAATCCCTGAAATGAAGTAAAGGTGACGAGGTGGTTTCCATCTGTCAGCAGCTGTGGAGCATTTGTGAGGTGAGGTTGACTGAGGCAAGGCTGCTGTGCGTTCAGCGTTAGGTTAGGAAAAGGAAGACATTACACCTGTTAGCCTGACAAACTGTGATCACAGCACTTGTAGATGCAGAGTAAATACCGATAATCATTAAGATTACACCTTGAAGATATTTTTTCCCACTTTAAATCCAACTTTTCTTCAAACTGGACAGAACACATCTACTAAATATTCCTGATGACAGTCGGGACACTAAAGGATTGCATATTAATAGCCATGGTCATAGCCTCCGAGATTGAGCAGATGGTTGTTGACTATAGGAGAGATCTGGACACCTCCAGCCTGGGTGAAAAGGTCTAAACAGACTAAAGACTGTAAACTAAAAGGACAAACCGGAAAACCCCAAAATGGTTGATGAGGAGGTGCTGAGAGTGGGGCTGTGAGCATGGGGAGAAATGATTGACACCCATCAAACTCTGAGCTACGAGCTAACAAAGCTAACCCGGAGCAAACGTGAGCTAACCAGCTAATGGAGGAAGCTAAAGATAAGACGTGCTATTAGCTGGCTAACAACCACGGTTGTGCTACTCTTGCTCTCATTTTCCTGAATATCTGGCACCTGTCAATTAATAGGACACGCCCCTAGTTATGAAAAATTCTATGATTAAATAATGTCTAAACAAATTATTTTGAATTTTTTCCCTCCCCCCACAGTTTTCATGAAGGTAAACCTGACCTTTTAAAGATAAAAAGTTTTTTTGCTATTACAGCTAAAACCAGTCTGTAAACATGATTAATTCTGCTATAAAGTTGGCCTTTTTAACATGAGAGTCTATGGGGAATTGCTCTGTTATGAAGCAGCCCCTAGTGGAGGAGGAGGGAACTGCAATCTTGGCATTTCTGCATAGGTTTCATGTACTCCGTGATCTCACCTAGAAATTCTCATGTAGTTCTTCTGCATCACTCTGACATGTAAGCGAAACAAGGACGTTGTAAAAATATCAAAGGAAAGATTGAATTAAAAAATAACTTCAGGGTTCATCACTAAAGTAGAGTAGTCTGAGTTTAGAAGGATAACACTAAGATTGTATGGCTTTAAGACATCTTTATAATGTTAAAAACAGACTTAATTCATCTGGCTTCATGGAAAAGTAGAGCCGAGTATCATCTGCTTAGAAAGTGTCTGATTAAAAAAAATAAATAAATAAATAAATAAATGAAGGTACAATTTTCAAAAAAGAAAAAAAAGAAAGTGTCTGATAAAATTACCTCAAGCAGACATGAAAGTTTTAGATGATTCTCTGATTCAGCCGTCCTGACTGGGATTAAATGAATCACTGAGCCGATGCTGATAAGCTTCTGGATCCATCCTGGTGGGTTAGAGCAGAGAAACATCTATAACCTGCAGGGTTGCGGCTCTCTGGAACCATAGAGTCCCAGCCCCGGTCTAACAGAACCACTGACATGAAAATATTAGTTTCAGCCAAAACACGGTGATGATACTAGCTTTATTTATGTAAGTATTGATTACATTTATTACCAACATCATTTTTATCATCATCGTCGTCATTATCAGCTTTGTTATCTTCTTCATCGTTATCAGCCAAGTTATTATCAGCATCATCATCATTGTTGTCATTGTCATCATAAATATCATCATCATTATCATAATCGTCATCATTATCTTCTTCTTTATCATCATGCTTGTTGTCATTGTCATCATAAACATCACCATGATCATCATCATTATAATCATCTTCATTTCTTATCAGCTCCGTTATTTTCATCATCATCATCATTGTTGTCATTGTCATCATCATTATTATCATCTTTATCATTATCCGCTTTGTTATCATAATTGTCATCTTTGTTGTCATTATCATCATTGCTGTCATTGTCATCATCATGATCATAATCACCATCATCATCATTATTATCATCTTTATCATTATCCGCTTTGTCATCATCATTGTCATCTTTGTTGTCATTATCATCATTTTTGTCATAACCATCAACATCATCATCTATATGATCATTACTGTCATTACCATAATTGTGATCATATAATAGTTGTGATCACTATCATCCTTATCATCATCCTAATTATCATTTTAATCATTAGTATCATCAACTTCATCATCAACCATGATCATCATGATAATCTCATCTCATCCTTAATGACCATTTTCATCATCTTCATCATTATATTATTGTCTTCTCTTTCATCTTCTTTTTATTGTAATCAGTTTTATTGTCATCATTATAATCGTAATCATATTTTTCACCATTATTTTACTATCACTATTATCCTCATCATCATCATCATCATCATCATGTCCCTCCAGAATGCACTATACTTTAGAATTGATTAATTGTCCACAAACATCTGAACGCTTGTGTGTGTGTTTGAAAGCAATATTGGCCGATAAAATGAGTTTCAGTCTCCAAGTGAAGTATCTGCCTCACACCAGAGGTGCCGACATTCTTATAGTCAAAGAGGGAGAGTGAAAGTGTGTATATGTGTATTAGTGAGTAGGAGGTGGGTCTGTTGGCAGAGTGGGTCAGCAGGCAGAAAGGCAGTGGGCCGACCTGGGAGCTGCAGCCCCTCCTGGGGGTCAAGCCAAAGAGGATGAAACCTGTCATTAGGGAGGTGAGGAGAAGAAAGCTCTCAGGGGGGGAGTATTGTCCTGGGGGCGGGCGGGTGGGACGGCTCTTTAGTGCCTCAAATAACACAGCCCCCGGCAGCCATTGTCACTCAGTGAAAGGGTCCAATGGTGGGTGGGGGGGAGGGGTCACAGGGGTGAGGGGGCAATCCTGAACACTGGTCAGTGGGAGAAAGGCCTTGGTGGGTGAGGAGGGGAGAAAGGTGGTGAATGAGTGGGGGCAGGGGGCTTTTATACAGTTGTTCCTCTTCTTTGTTGACGGCTCATCCAGAACCGGGTTCCTGAGCTCTTCCTGAAGCTCCGTCAGAGCTCCGGACATCATACTTCAGCGCACGCCTAACTTTCTCCAGATATGTCCGCATCTCACCCTCATTCCTGTAAAACTTTTAGCTGCGCTTCCTCTTCTTGCAGAGGGGGGAGTATGGGCATGCAGGCTGAATAGCAGCAGTTGACATCTATGCTAGAGCTCCGCGCAGAGTCAGGACCTTTCACTCGTTCAAAGTGTTTTAAGGGGATGGGTCACGCAGATAATGGGATACCGGACAGAAAGACCAAAGACCAAAGCTTTCCTCTTTACTGGAGGTCGTGGTTAGCCTGTCACTCCGCCGTGCAACGGACAACAAATACTGCACAATATATCCACATGACAGCTCAGGTTGTGAATTCATTTGTCCTCAGTATCGCTCAGCTTTAGGGACACTTATAAAGACCGCATGGGCCGCGTTGTCAAAAAGGTAAATGAACATATCAATGAGAGGAGGAGAACAGTGGACGTTTGTTCCTTGGACTCCTTGGATTTCTTCCTTTTTTTCGAATTCAACGTAATTAAGACTTGATTAGAAAGTTTTGCAGCCAAACGTTTGAGATTCAGAAACATTTTCCTTTCTGTACGCAGTGATGTATACTCTGCCTAATACGTCAAAGCTGTTCCCACAGCCAGAGCACCTAATAAACTGATAAACTGGACCAATTACCAACTTCATTAGCAGGCTTTCATCCAATCCCAAAGCACTGATGACTTTAGAGCGCCAATAAAACTGCTAGGTTGTGACCTTAACGTTAAGGGACCTCAGCTGAACGAGAGGGGACAGACAAGGGTCAACAACATCTCACACTTGTCGCACCCTGGTGTGAAAGTGTGTTTACATCAAGCTCACACTTTTGTTGAAACAAGTAAACAAGGAATACATCGAAATGTAAAGGTCATGATGTAATGACAGCACCGGCTTCGGACTGAAGAGTCTTCAGTCGTCCGCATCGGCCCCATCGCTCTCTGAAAACAATCTTCTCACTTTTCTATTTTGGTATAAGGTTATAGAGATAAATTGCTGTTTTTGTTTTGTGTGTGTCTCGTCCTAATTGCTTTAGAGCCATGGAAGGGAACCCTGGTCCTCGAGGTCTGCGTCCCTGCTCCATAACACCTGTGAAGTTCAGCAAAATGACTCTTTACTTAAAATTAGGTGCGATGGAACAAGGAAACATGTAAAACTTGCAGGACTGCTGCTCTTGAGGAACCCCACCTCTGCTTTGGAGCCTAAAACATCCTTTTGGCTTGATCTCATGAAAAAAACATGGAGTTGCTTTTGTACCTGTAGCATATTTCTGTCTCTTGCTGTTCGGGTGAAATTGGCAATGGTAGATCTTCCTTTTTAATAAAACATGGGGGTGGGGGGGTTCTTACAGTGGGAGGACGATTGACGATTTTTATTGACTATTTTCACCATAAAACAAGACGATAGGCATCCTGAAATCTGTGCAAAGCTAAGCATGCTAATGCTAACATTATATCATGAGCGATGGCTGCCAAGGCTTTGAAGATGCTTTAAAAAACTTAAATATGTTAGAAAACAAAAAAAACCCCAAACATTTAGAACAAAGGAAAAGATTGGATACATTTTAAGTCCTATATTAGTTTGTTTTTTCTCATTAATTCCTCATTTGCATCATTTAGAGAAGATACTTTATAACTTGTTTTTATGCTTTTTCTTCAGGAAATAAGGGAAAGTTTTGAATATAATTCTTAACTTATGAAATATACTTTATATATAGCCAGCTATAATATCTTATTAACTACAACTGGCATGATCCAGAAAAGCTTCATCACAACTGAGCTAAATGAAAATAAAAACGTTGTCACCAGACAAAACTTAATCAGAAACGGATCCACCGAGTTGCATTCAATGACCATGTTTACATTACAGTTTTTATTCCCCTTTAATTCAGAAAGAAAATTAAATCTGCTTTTGAAGGAATTAAAAATAACCATGTTAACCCTTAAATCTGTATTAAATCTAAGTGGCTGGTTTGTTCTTACTAAAAACCCAAATTGAATATCCCTCCATCATATACACGACCATTCAGCTCTAAATCAGTCCTGGCAGTTCTGAGCATGCTCATCCGTCAGCTTGTCGCCATGACGCACATATCTGCATATATAACCGAGTTAATTGTTTGTCACTGATACAAAACTTGTAATAACCGAAGAACATTCGTACGGTGGAGAAATTAGCTGCTGGCTTCATGAAGAAGCCCAAAAACACAAGAAGCTGCTTTCGAGGGAAATTGGATAGACGGACGATGAGGAGGTGGAGAAGAGGGGCGGAGCTAATCACTTTCCCTGCTGGCTTCTCAGGAGGGAGGAAAGTAAAGATCACAGCTCCACCAGCACATTGCAGCCGTCCTCCTCTCCTCCCTCTGGTCCTCATGGCCTTTTGAAAGAAGACCCGGGGTGCCTGGTTCTCCCCTTCTGCCCACTGGGCTATTGAAGCCAGTGATGGATGGCTTCATAACACTAAATCCATCTCTCCTTCAGAGAAGGACGAGTTTGCCCATCTCTCCTCAAGTCCTTTCACTTTCTTTCTGATCAGAATTTCACTTTTTCTTTCTTTCTTTCTTTCTTCCTTTTTAACTGTCTTTTCTTTCAATATGAGGAAGGAATGTTTCTCCGTCCGTCTGGCAGGGCACAGATGTGGAGGCCTTCCTTTCCCAGCATTCCCAGGGGAGAGTAGGGACAGGCTTTAACACCCTCTTGCAGAAAGAAGAAGGGAGCGGGAAGAGGGAAGGCCAGCTTGTTGTCCGAAGGGTCATGTATTAGGAGTCAAGTGATGCATAAGTAATGCTTTGTTTGGACTGATCTGGGGGAAGGAATTTACTTCATTTGCCTGTAATTGGGTTATTTTCCTTTGAAATGACTTATGAAACAAAGATTAGGAGGGTGAAAAGGGTCAGTGCTTCATGGGAAACGTTATGAAAGTCATAAAAGTGTCAAACACGCAGGATTCCATGATGATGGTTTAATCAGCACAATGTTATAAAAGTATTTAGTAGTCTCAGTGGTGAGTTACGACGTGGAAAACTGCCCTCATGTTGCACATGATCTGGTCTCAGTGACACCAATGAAATTTAAAGTGTGAGAAAATGTAAGATGCGTTCAGTATTTTACACAAATGACTCCTGGAAAATGTGAGAAACCAAAGAATCAGACGTAAGCAGAAGGTCAGGAATCAGACAGCCGGGCTTTAAGCTTATTTGTTGCTCATTATTCATTTATTTAAAATATATTAGTCATACAAGATACTGCGTCTTTACTTGCTTATGAGCATCTGAAGTGAGACAAAAAGCTACTAAATGCTCAAGTTATTTACCAGCAGAAGCCCAAGATTTAGTTAGACTTCATTATATTAAAACAAACATGTTGCAGCCATCTGTAACTCTGCAGGAGCTGCGGTCTGGTTCATGCTCACCTTTAAGAAGCTGATTCCGGACGTCCCGGATAACATCTGTCCATCTGTACATTTCCAGACACATCAACTCGTCTCTACAGAGATGGCATCACCAAAACATGAACTCAGACATTTTTATCTTTATTTCATTTTCATGTTAAGTGGTTGTTGCACAGAAGTGATTAGAAATGCAGCTGATAGGAGAATAGGATCTAGATTTTATGGATCTATGCTCACAGTGCTGACGCAGCTATCAGGTCTGATGCTGATGCTTCATTACATGACATGATGGACCAGCTGTCTCTGCTACAGGAGAATAAACATGGAGGACGTCTCAGCACTTTCCAGGATATCAGTTAAAGGATGGATTTTGTAGATAACTAAACTTCGGGGGATGCCTGAATCCAACAAGGCACCCGACTGTTGACAGATCAGGAAGATCAACCTTTTAGAAGTTTCTCTGGATTAAGGCCTACCTATCTCATTTTACTGCAACAAAAAGAAACATAAAATAACTTTGGATGATCTAATAGACATAGAAGTTTTCATCCACCAATTTTATCATCAGGAAGTAAAAATGGATCTGATCACTGAAACGGCTTCAAAGGGAAAATAAATGACTCTGCAACTATTTAGTTTTATCGATTTGATTTTACTCTTTTACCATTTTTGTTTTTGATTCCTGGTAAAAGAGAAATCTTTCCTTTCCACTGAGGGTTTTTGATTGATTTAAAGATATGATTGGATGCAACCTGTTGGTTCCCTAAGCTAGGCTATAATTTCTTATTGATGACTTTTACGTGAATTGGTGCAGATTTTTATTGAATTTTGTCATATTTTATTTTATTCTATTTTATTTCTAATGTAATTAAATTTTTTGCTTTATTTCAATTAAACTAATAAATTTTTCTCATATTTAATTTAATTCTATTTTATTTTGTTTTTGTTTTATTTCATTTGAGATTATTTAATATAATTTTCTTTTCTATATTTACATGATACTATTCAATTTAATTTTAATTATTTAATTATTTCATTTTATTTTTATTTTTATTTATTTCATTTCATTTTATGTTGCCTCTTTGAAAGGTTTCGGTTTAAATGTGAACATTTGCTGTACCATTCACTGCAGCCATTTATAATTCAAGTTTGTTCCTCCAAACCGGATGATAAAAACAACTCAAATGAACATTTGTGATAAAGAGACATTTATACCCTATACCTGTGGAAACAGAATTAATGAGATGAGTTTCAGTGCAGTAAAGATTCAGACGTAAAGGTCAAGAATCTTCTCTTCTTGTTTCTCTTTGCGAGTTTTGTCTTTAATTTTTTTTTATTTCTCGCGACCATAAAGATGAGTCTCAGTGGACTTCTTGTAGATGTGTAAATATCTCTTTCTGGGCCAAAGTGGATTTGCGGATTGAGTGAACGATTTAAACTATATTTACTAAAAAAGTTAGTTTTTTTTATAAACGTGGAAATAAAGATCTTTGGCAGGATCTATCTGGACAGAAGCTACCAGGTTGACCTCCCCGCTGCAGAGTTGGAAGCAGCCTGCCGGTTATTAGCTCTTTCCTCCCCACGCCGGTGGAGTGGCAGCTCACTGTGTTCGCTCTGAGAGGAGCCTTTCAGGCCTTGTGGCTTCCACAGCACAGGCGTGAAAATCGGCTACATTTAATCAGCCATGGTGGAGAATCTGAAGAAAAGGATCAAGAGAGCTTTGTGCTAATGGATTAGCTACAGTTTAGGGGTCCAGCACACCAAGTTATACCTAGTTAAAGGCATATCGCTGTCTGACAGTGTAACTCAAACCACATGGTGCTGCCCTCAAACATTCTCAATTTCTCCCACATTCAGATCCGGGGGGAAAGCTTGTTTTTGCTATGTTTCTGTGGTATTTTTTGACATTTGGGAGCAAAATGAATTAGCGCGGTTAGCCCCTAAGAATCATTTTGATGGACTGTTAAGTCAATCATTTCATCCGTGCTCCAAAAGAGCTGAAAATGAAAGAATAAGTCAGCTTTTGTGTTTTGGAAGCACATCAAGTGACTCATGCATACAGTGGTTCGATTCTTTCAGTCTGTCTGTACATTAAAATTTCAAGCTTACGGCCATGGCAATTCTTACCAATACAGTAAGGCCATAGAAGACGGAGGCGACATTCAGAAAAGGGCCGGTGCAGTCAAACAAAGCAGTAAATCAAGTGGCTTGACACATGCTCACCAGACAGTTTGCCGTTTGTCACAGAGCCTGAATGGAACTAAAAGCAAAGTTGTGGACGCATCGTGGTGATCGGCATTGCTCAGATACGACACAAGAGCCCTTTTCAGACAGCTGCAACACAGATTACATTGTGTGAAGGCCAATCAAAGGGGAAAATGACGAGAGCAGCCATGCCGGACACACACAATGCACAAATGGCAGTGGTCAGATGGTGGAGGAGAGAGGTGGTGCTCCGCGGATTTTAAAGACGCATTTTGGGATGCAGGGTCAAGCACATGGAAAAGGCGCTCTCACCCAGCATCACACAGACAGCACACAAACACATTTATAATAATATGAACTCATTTTCAAAGCAGGTTGAAATATATTCTGCAGTTTTAGGAACAACTGAGAAGTTTAGGGTAAATATGATTAAAGAATCGGAATTTAGCAGCAATTTAAGGGAGAAAACAGAAAACATTTAGATATTAAACCAACTTCAGCGCTTTGTGTTGTGATTTTTCTTTTTGCCAGTCTGCTCTTTTCGCTTTAAGCCTTCATGTCCTGCAGCACTGTTTGGTTGCATTTGGGACGGTAATGGCAAAAGTAAGAATGTCTGATCCCATTACTGTTTCAAGCTTTGTTAAGTCATATATTGTTTCTATACTATTAACCCTTTTCTCTTTCTCAAGACATAAATTCTTATTATTACTGTTCCTGGTAAATGATAAAATGGAAAGGGAGATTTTTCTTTAGCGTTTTTTAGTGTGACTTCCTGACAAACAATCAATAGGGCCAGTTAAAGATAAAGCAAAATAGATAATTAAGTTTGAAAAAGTGTGTATAGACAAGAGGTGGGCCAAGTAAAAAAACAAATTTTGTTTACAATTATTATTTTTTTTACTCGTCTTGATCAGCATTATAGTAGCAGCAGAATGGGATGGGATGTTGTGCTGAGCAATGTTGCTTTGCTGACATTTAAATGCTTCATTTTCAGCGTTCAGGTGTATTGTTGCTGAATAAATCTGAAAACCTGACTCACACATTTTTTGGGGGGAAATATGGCTCCTGATCATCATTCAACTTTTTACACATGGTCTGGTATCAAAAAGCAAACTAGGAGTCACAGAAAACAGCAATGTCGAAGAATTTAAATTAAATTGACATAAAAATCACAAAAGAACAGAATCAGGATGAAAACATTTCATCCTCATTAGACAATGTATGGATGGAGGAAGGGATTAATCAAATTAAATGAAAACAAGAAGGCATCATGCAAAACACTAAAAATCCATTAAAATGTTACTTAATTTACCAATTAAAACCAAAAACGTATTGTAATCATGACATAATTAAAGGCAGCTCTAAAAAGATGGGTTTTGATGAGTTTAACAACAGTTGGCAAGTTTGTTTGCAGCATAATTCCTGTTCAAAACAGTTCAAAGTGCTTTGATTAAAACATGAGAAGCACTTCAGCGGCGTGTAGAAAAGCCTGAAAACAGAGTCGTGAAGTAGGAACAGAATAATATATAAACATGATACAAGCTCTGATGTACATATACAAACATGTCAACGGGAAATACAATCATCATCACGTCAAAGTAAATAAGTGGGAAATATATTAAAAAAGAAAAAAAGACCTTATTTAAAATGGTTCTACAGACAGAGAGAGTGAGCTTCAGCTCTGTACTTGCTGAGAGGAATGAAAGAAGATCCGTATCATAGGATGTCTGACAAGCCTGCAAACTGAATAATCACCACTAGCGATGCATGTTGGTGGACGTATCAAGGTTCCTTGTTAAAATTTAAGATGCATCTTTTCTGAGTTAGCATGTGTTGCTTTTCTCCAGAAATTCCAGCTTAGAGTTGTAAAACATGCATATTAGCTTAACTGGTTATTTTAAATGGCCAGTTAAGTGGTGATGCTGAATTGTGTAACATGGCTGTTGCATGTGTTGCTTAATTTCTGCATGATGACCCCAGTGGGTTTGGAAAATGAATAAAACAGCCTATAATCACTCTTTACTGATCTTTTCTTAACTGTAACATGTAGCTTTGAAGAATAGCTAGCAATGAGACTGAACCACAAATCAACACAAACAAGAAACTTTAGCTGCTCTGTCCACGTAAAACCACAGAAAAATGCTGAGTCCGGGCTGAAATGCTCCTCTTGTGGTCTGTTTATGACGGCTTGATGTGTGCACTTGTTGTGCGTCTTGTTGGAGCATGCGCTGCCTGCATTGAATTCTTTGGCCAGCGCTTTGTTATTTTGCGAGGCTGCAAGATTCTCCTAAGATTTGCAACATCACAGGTGCACAATCATCCATTTTCTGAAAGCCAAAACATGAGAGTTCAGACCAATCTGTTTGTTGGGCAGCTAGAAGCCAACAACAGTGTTTACAGGGGAAATCCTCAGGTTGTGTCGATCTGCTTGGCTCATAAAAGATGGTGACACAGATTTTTTATCCTGATGATATATTAATGGTCTCCACTCCAAACTGTTTTCACTGAGGAAACAAACCATGAAAGGTTCACACAGACTCCGATCCTGTTTATTTAGTTTTCAGAATTTTTACTTTGAAACATGGGCTGATTTCCTACACCAGCTTTATCTTAATCTGGGAAATTACTTCTAACATTTCAAATTTAGGCAAGGCAAGTTCGTTTATATAGCACATTTCATGTACGAGACAATTCAAAGGTTCATCAAGGCAGAGAAAAAAAGAGAATAAAACAAAAGAAAGGAATCTAAAATCAAATGTACATTCCTTGGGTATAATGTGGATATTGATATAATTGGGATTGGTATGATGAAGGAGGAGTGCATGTGAGTATGAATAGTGGTGTATGCATCAGTATGAACATACAGAAATGAATATGCGTAGGTAGATGACTGAATGTTTGTGTGTTGGTATTTTTGGGTGGTTGTAGTGTGTGGATGGGCAAGTGTAGGCATGTGTGTATGCATGTTACATATAATGTTCTATGTAAAAGCCACAGGAAACATGCTGAGGACATTTAAATGTAATATTGTGTGTTCTTCTTCCTTTACCTTTCCAGACATGTTGATTGTTGGTCGGTCATGTCTGTCTGGAAAGAATCGGTAAATAAAAATTAAAAAGAAAATCAAGAGATGACAGCAGATTAAAAACATGATCAAGTTTAAAATCCAAGCTTAAAAGAAACTTAAAATTTAAAAGAAATGTCAAATACATTCATTTCCATTTAAACTCGTCATCTCAGGGCCTATTTTTATACACCAAAATAGATCAGATATATCTTTACATTTACAGTTGAAGGACTGTGTGTCGAATCCTGGTCTCTGCAGAAAGATGTGAGTAAACTGTTTTAAAAAAATCCTTTCAACCCATTGGCTGATTACTGTATCTAACACTTCCACTGACCAAAGCTGATCAAATAAACAGCAAAGGTAAGCCGCCCTTTATCATTTGATAGTTTCAGTCCTACTGTGATGAGAGAGACATCTCTGCCGTCAGCAGCGTCTCTGCTTTCATGTGACACCCTAGTTGAGGTTTTCTTGAAATGGAGAAGTTAGGAAAAGCTCTGTGGAGCCCAAGTCCAGTTACCAAGAGCTACTATCCTGCAACTTTTAGATGCATTCCTTTTCAAACACACAGCATGGCTGAATCCCCTCATCCGCATGTCAGTCAGCTCTGCAGAAGCCTGGTCAAAGCCTTTCATTTCATCCAGATGTGCTGGAGAAGGGACGCGTCTAAAAGTTGCAGGATAGCAGCTCTTGGTGCTGGAGCAGGGCGGCCCTGCATGTTTTATGTGACCCCCTGCCCATCATCTCGTCATGCTACATATTAGGGTTGCTGCTTTTTAGGTAAATGAAGA
Source organism: Craterocephalus amniculus (assembly GCA_036024015.1). Lineage (NCBI taxonomy): Eukaryota > Metazoa > Chordata > Actinopteri > Atheriniformes > Atherinidae > Craterocephalus > Craterocephalus amniculus. The sequence goes on from JAVQJG010274897.1 coordinate 15,222, forward strand.
GGAAAGTTTGTCACTAACCTGCACACATCTGTGTCAAACAGAGATTTACGTATGAGGATACACATCATGGCCATCATATTATGAGGAATATTTACATGTGACGCCTTTAAGACGATATGAGAGCAGATTTAAAGCAGGTGAGACTGAAAACCTGCAGAAATGTGATTTACAGAAACACAAAAGGCACAGCGACACCACAGTGAGGGGGATGACAGAAACACATGGCCGCAGCACTCTGTCACTGTGACCATGAAGGTAGCTGTGACGATGCCCTTCATCCAAACTACAGCCTTTAAAGCTGTCGTCGGTGCGGTTGTGTCGCAAGCGCCGCAGAGCTCCTGCCTGTGTCTGCATCACGTTTCTGCTTCCTACACATCAGGGATCTTTCCCATCATGTGCCTCACGGGGAGCAGGGAGTGTTTGGCATGAGGAGTCCTAAATGGGAATGAGTGTGTGCGCGTCTGCAGTCTGTGTGTGTCTGTATGTGCCCGTCCATGTGTGGGAGGGCTGCTAGAACAGGGGATTTTTTGTGTTGGGGAAGAGAGAAGCTCGGGCACTTCATCTTCTCTTCTGTGCACTGCCAAAAAGGGCAAAGGTCAAAAGTCAGGGCGATTGGAGAATTCCGCGCTGCATGCCGACAGATCGGGTTTCAGGGCTGGGGGAGGTTCGCGGATCGCCCTAGAGGGATAGGTGCTTGTGTGTCCGTGTGTGCATACATGTGTGTGTGCATGTTTCAGCCTGCGTGCGCATGCATACGTACCGAGCTCGTTTGGGAAATCCTTTTTTAAAACCGTCTTTTTGGAGCTTCAGTGCACTGAGCATTTGGAAATTTCTCTTGATGTTTGCTGCTTTGTTGGAGACATTTAGAGGAGACTTAACTTAAACTTAACATAAGGAAGCCCTAAACTGCCTGACCTAAATGTTTCTATTTAAATCATTTTGAGCCACATTAAAAGTAAAACCTTTCATGATGAATTAAAGAGAGCGATTGCTCATCGGTTTATCCCGCCACCCTCTCAATAATCATCCCCAGCAGCATAAAACTTCTTGACCGGTCAGAAAAAACTTTCTGTCTACTGTGACTGAAAACAAGGCTAATTATTAAAGATTAAACCTCCTTCAATTAGCAGAATGTGTAAGATTTGCATACGAAACATCTCTTTATCCATTTTTGACTGATATAAAACGGCTGACTTTAGAAAAATCACCTTCTTATGGAGTCTCTGCTACCTTTATAACTAAAAAGAAGCTTTAAAAGTTCACTCATTGAGGGTTTAAACTGTGGAGTCGACTGCAATCAATCCTCAGAGACGCAGCTCGGGTTTAAACATTTAACAGAAGGTGCAGTCATTCAAATGGATTGATATGAAGAGAAGTACAGGCCTCAGCAAGCAGCAGCTCCCTTTGTGGCCTTTGTAAGTGATCATTAACGAACATGTGCTCCGGGCCTCCGGTGGCTCCCGGGGAGCCCGGACTGATCACCACAGCTGTGTTTCTATTGTGCTCACCCGCGGTGCCGAAACATAACACAACACCCAGGCTCTGGCTATGTGCTGGAATTTATTGTATTTATTTTCCAGAGCGTAAAAAAAGCAAAGGTTGAAAGAAAAAAAGAAAGAAACTCAGCAGTGGTCGGGAAACACGGAGGGGGATAATGAGAGCGCTTTTATGAAAGTGAAAAACAGAGTGATTTATGTCAGCTCCGTGCACTTTTCTTTGGAAATAAATATGAAGAGAAGTCAGGCTTCAAACACGTTAAATAAAAGACAAATATGTTGTTCCGCCCCTGTTTTTCAGCTTTGACTCACTTTTATTTCTCTCTGCAGCTCATAAATCTTTTCAAAACAAACCAAGATCAGATGTCATTAAAATCACAACAAACCAGTCTTATTTTTTACACTACAAGCTAAAACTGCCCAGTCACACTTACAATCATAAAAAGAAGATAAAATCAACCTAAATATGATAAAATAAGATAATAAAACACAGTCTTTATATCGGATTTGACATCAGAACATGATCAAATAAATAATCTGATCTCAACCAGTTAAAACAAGCTCAGACACAGAATTTATAATTCACTCATTTAACAAAAGCTGAACCAAAGTGCAGCAGCAGCTACGTCCATTATTACTGCTTCCATAGAAAATTAAAGCAGCTAGTAGCAGTTTGCATCAGTTGCCAAGGAGGAAAGACATCAGGCGTGACGTTAGAGAAGGAACTGCTGAGTCCATCATTCTGCAGAGAGAAGATGCAAGTCTTCCCACGTAGACGTCCCAGAAGGTTCAGTCCAGGGTCAACGTCCAGAGAAACTCCAGAGCTACATCTCAGACTCTCCTGGCCTCAGTTAGCATGTTAAACGTTAACGTTCATGACAGCAGAACTAAAAACTGGACAAGGAAATGTTCTCCTTTTCAAAGATAACATGGCAGCAGGGTTTAGGTTGGCAAAGCTGCATCTGCAGACCAGACCAACGCAGGGATGATGTGTGGTGAAAAGTAACGTTACACGTACAAGATGAAGATCTGGGCTCGTTCTGCAGGACCTGGACACCTCACAGTGTTTGGGTGGATCATGAACTCCTCTGGATACTAAAGTCTGACAGCTAAAGCTTGCAGGATCGGAGTCATGCAGCAGGACAATGATCCCACACACATGCAGTGAAGTCCAGACCTCAGCCTCACTAAAATGCTGTGCTGCACCTTCAGATGCATGAATGAAATCTGCACACGTCACTGAACTGCAGCAATGTTGTGCTGTAAAGAAAAATGGACCAAAATTCCTCCATAATGATGAAAAAAACAACTTCACAAAGGAAATGATCAACTTATTGATCTAATAGTTGTTTAACAGAACATTGAATCACTCTCTGCGTTGTGGACTCATTTTTGTGATGTAAATCATTGCAATGGCTGAAGATCATGGTTGACCTTCGGTTGTATTTACCTTTTTTTTTTTTTACCTTGTTTTAAATCTGAAGATCAGATATTTTTCATGTCTTGACATGTAATTTAGCATTTAAAGAGGCTCTACTCTTTTTCCTCCTTAAAAGAAGATTGTTTTTAAAAGTGAATGAACTATAAATCATCCTTTTCCGTCAGAAGGGTTGAATTAGCTGCTCCTCCACCCGCTGCCTCCATGAGGGGAGCCTGATATCAGACTGACTGCAGCTCTGTGCATCCATGCAGATTTAAATGTGGGCTCTGTTGTAGTTTGTGACCAGGTAAGCTAGTTCGTCTTGGTTAACAGTAATCAAGGTTTATCGGTCAGGATACAGGAAGAAGGCTGATGCGTCTGATGTATCTTTTGGTTCTTTTATTTTGGCAACTTGACTGCAGCAGTATTTTACAGTTGGCTGTACTTAATGACGTAACACTGCAGCGTCACCCGGCTGGCTCAAACTCAAAAGCTAACTTTAGCAGCGACACACGAAACATATTTGCTGCTAGTCCTTCATAACCCAGAACTTGTTAAATGTACATACGTCACTTCCTTTAACAGAAAATATCTTTAGGATTATTAATACTTAAATGTTAGCTTTTACTACAGGCTCAAATTACACTCAATAACCTCTGAAGCACATTAAAGTGAATGAAAAAACTAAAATGATAAGTCTGGAAACTCCCACTAGCACAGGACAAATCCCTCACCTCACTGAAACAAATTAGATGATGTGGGTAAAGACTCATTTACATTAAGCTTCGTTGTCTCCTTTCCTTTGGGTGCTGATTCCATTTTAGGAGCTAATGGGAGGATAATTTCCATCAGTGCTATAAGTTATAGATGTATTTTAATCTAGTTGGGGGTTAAACTGTTGTGCTTTTAACAAGAAAAATATGAAAGTCCAACTCGCAGCAGTGAGGATATTATCACTCAGCATCCTGGTAGGCTACATCATCATTAGTTTATTTAAACCTCATGAGATGATGTGAAAATGGTGTTAAAAGCAAAGTGAGACTAGAAAATTCTCCAATGAGCTGCTGCTGTGAGTTAAAAGTACTCTGTCAATCTGAACAATAATATACTTTCTTACGTAGACAACCTTGTGAATAAAACCTCAAACACAGATCGATCTAATCAACTAATTATAAATTAAGAAAAATAATAATCAATTTTCAAGATTTGGTTATTTTCACAACAGCCTAAATATGTACAGAGCAAAAATAAATAAATTTCCAGCTGTGACGTCCCAAAATGAAGCATGGCTCAAACTAAACTGAGAGACCACCAGCACGCAGTTACAGTACATTTAAGTCTTTTAATGTGAAACAGAGAGAAAGAAGCGAGCCGCGACCAAAAGAAACAAGAGATGGGAACGTAGACCCGCCACGTCACAGGCTGTAGGATCTGGACTGCTCCCCTAACCTGAAGTCCTAAACCTAACCATAAGAAACCAGATCTGAAAACTGGACTCCCAGCAGCAGTGCTGGTGTTGGTGGTGGCAGCCCGGATTATGCCCCCCCCCCCCCCCCCTGGCTTTACACCCCCACGGGAGCCAATCTCTGACAAGGAAAAGGGAACAGGTTAATAATCAAAACAGCAACGCTGGCAGGGGCGATGAAACACAACGATGTCAAACACCCCGGTTACTGTGACGGGAGTCAGTCTGGGTGTGCCAGCTCTGCTTACATTAAAGCAGCTCTCCAAACGCTCACAGTGTGTTCAGTGTGGGCTACACAATCAGTAATAGACTATCCATTTTTTTAAGATAGCGGGGAAATATGAGCATTTAGAGAGTTGGATCAGCTTTCAGCTCAGCCCAGACTGGTGCTGTTCCTGGCAGAACTGGCAGAACTTGCAGCCTTCACTCTGGTTTTATTAAACTGTGAGAGAAAAACTCCAAAAGACAAGAAAAGAACTGAGAAACGTTACATTTTTTAAATTTATGTTTGTAACCCATCTTTAATGTTTGTATTTGACAGCGTTTGCGATGCAGAAACAAACTTCCTGCCTATTATTTATCAGACGAAAGATTTTTATCTATTTCCAGAAACCCGGCAGTTTTCCCAACCGTTGTCTCACCACTTTATTGTTGCATCTGCTTGATGCTCTGCTTTCACTTCTTTATGTGTGAAGCTGAAATTCCAACAAACGGCATGGTTCAGTCTTTTTCTCCTCCATCAGAGCCCTCACTGTCCTTTTCATGCTCTGCTGTATTTATTCTCTTTTTCACACAGTCAGGGATCATGAAAGAGTGCAAACAAGTCATTGATGGATCGGATGGAGCAGTCTAAACGTGGGGATTGACCTCCGCCCCCCCCACTCCCCCCACCCCCCACTGCCCGGGCTGTTTGAGCAGAGTGTTCGGATCAGGACCGGCCTCTCGGCTCTTAATGGAGGCAACTAATTTCAAGGGGTCCCGTATCTTTGATGCCAGGTCCGTTAACAAAGCGTCCTTTCTGTGGCTGCGTAAGAATTGGCCAGCAGGGTTCCCGCCAGAGTGGAAAATGTAAGCGGGGGATTAGCTGGACTAATGGCCCAAAGTTGTCGTTGATGTTAATTAGCGTTAATTAGGAGTCCCTTCGTTTAGCAGGTCGGAGGAAAAGCTGGGGGCGGGCTGCAGATTTCCTGGCACATGTTTGTGCACACATGCTCAGATTCTCATACATGCTCTTTCACACTTGCAAACACAAGCCAGGACACTTTCTCATTAATTTGGGCGTCTCACCAGAGTCGCTCTCGTCCTGCGACAGCTTTCTTCTGTCCGCTCTTTTCTCCTTGTCAGAGGCCATTTGCCCGCGCCACAATGACTTCTTTTCACCGGGTTTGATCTTCACAGCTATTCATCCTCCTCTTTTCTATTGGTCAGGGAAGAAGCCCACCATTCCACATCCACTCTGTGCAGAGCCTTGAAGCCAATCAGGCCCCCTCCCCCTCCCCCTCTCCATGTGTGTGTTTTTTGTGTCTGCTGATCCGGGGGAATAACAGTGGTCAGATTTGGGATCTTTTTTAGCCTCCAAAGTTCCTCCTCTGAGACTTAATCGGCCACTTTGTCGGGCCGGTTAACCTTTTTTTTGTCCCGGAGGCCCCTCAGGAATCTGGATGCCACTCAGATGGCTGGTATCTCTGCGAACACACACACACGTACACACACACGTGGGAGGTGACTGGCCGTTGCACAGGCATGCAGACAGAGTGAGGGCACGTCCAGCGTGTTACCTGAGGCTTGTTTTTACTTTGACGTGCACGGCGACCCGTCGGACCGCTCGCTCTCAGGCTCCGCTCCCAGCAGAATTCAGCGGTGTGAAATGGGGGGCCCACACTGTGCTGCTGGTGGGAGTTTAGAGAGAAAAAGGAGGGGAGGGTGGGATGTTTCTCTCTGGCCAACACCTGGTATCACTTTATTAACCCTCGGCTGTCTTGACCCCTGAGAGCCGAGAAACACCAGGGCCAAAGGGGGCCGCAAGGGAGTGAGAGGCAGGGGGTGCGAGCGGACGGCAGCGCGTAGCCTTTGATGGGGGACGCCATGCCTCCATCGGAGGCCCAGCGATGACTTTACCAGCACTGTGACCCCCCCTGACCCTGACACCCACCCTTCCCCTCCAGCAGCTGCTGGTTCCCATTGGCCCGCCGCAGGCCGCTGTGGCAGAGGGAAGGAGGGATGGAGGGAAGGAGGGAAGGATGGAGCGAAGGAGAGGGAAGGAAAGATGGGAGTGGAGAAAGGAGCATGCAAAGGTCAACTGTTGGTCAGAGGTTTTTATTGGGAGAGCAGGAGGGAGGGAGCTGGAGTAGGAGAACACGTTAAAGACCACCGTCTGAGATTTTAACTGCAGGGAAGGGAATTTGGCCTTTTTCCACCTTCACACACGTTCAGCAGCTAGAAGATGGGCGCTAGCTTCGAAAAGCTAACGTTTGAGTAAAACTGGGTCGTTCAAATGCATAGTGTTTACTGGTGCTGCACGGCAACCAGACAGAGAACATCCTTACATCACTCGCTTTCCTTTTTCAGGCTATGGAAGATCTCTCGGGTCATGTCATTATGGCGGTGGAAATTCCATCACAGGGATGTCATACTGGAAGCTGAACTCAGATCCAATCAGAGGTTACAATCAGTCTGACGCGAGGCTGAAAACCCTGCATGAACCTCTGATTATTCTCGGGCAAAGTCTGTGGGGATTGGCCATCCACAAATAGAGCCTGCAGGAGCGTGTTAGCTCGTCTGACATTTCATGAAGATGGTCTGACTCGTGGTAAGTCTCACCTGTATGTCAGGCGGCTCGTAGAAAACCGTACCGCAACTGTGGTGAAGTTAGCTAAAAGCAGAAAGCAGCCGGTCATTCATATTGGCTGTCATTGTCTTGCTATTTTTCCTGCTCCTGCTTGATGATGTTGGCTCTCACAACACATGCTCATTCCTTGCTTGTCACTTGTTGCCACTCGGTCCCGAGCCACACGCGTCAGTTTCTGATGCACAGGAATTGCTCTGCTGAATGTAGCCGGTTATCTTTCTGCACCAGCTGCACCGAAAGTAAACAGTGGCAGAAATCTTCTTTCTGTGAGATTGGAAAAATACTTCAGATTTCTTCTGAAGAGGCCTGAAACTTAGTTAAGATATATGCAAAAAGCTTTGCCTGCTTTTCCCACATAGCCATGAGCTTATAAAACCCTGTACGTCCAAAACTGATGGTGTTCCATTTGTGTCTCCAATGATAACGAGAAGAAGGGAGGGAGAGGAAGATTCGGTCTGGCAACTGTATCAAACATTATCTAAACCAAATCAAGTTTACATATAGAGTATTTTTCATGAAAATAGCGAAAACATACATTTCTGCATCTTGATCTCTTCAGATCTGAACTTTGTGTTCACCAGGCTCCAGCTACACAATCAGAATGAAAAGCAGGAAACAGGAGGTTAAAATCTTCAATAATCTTAAAAAAATGCAATTCAAATGCTACAAAAGATGGTTAAAGTGAGAAAAATACACATGGTTTCAACTTTTTTATTTCACTATTTTAGCTTTAATATGATTCTAAATGAAAAGAAAAAGGATTTCCTGTAATCCCATTATTTCTATGCATGGACTGTAACATCACTGCTGTATGTTTTGAAAATGTGGATAAACAGAAAGGAGTTTCACTTAAAGTCGAACAATACATTCATTTAAAAAAATGAAGGAAAAAGGAACTAACTGAGCAAGGTTCAACATGAAGAGGAGGTTAAAAAGAAAAATCTAAATAATAGATCACTGTGACCATTTTCTAAAAATGATTGAAATACAGTAACTTGTTTTCTTAAATTTGTGTTCATTTTATCAAATAGCTGCTACCTCCTGTGTGTATTATGGGACTGAAACAGACATAAAAGAAAATATCATTACATGTGTAAAAAGTACAATTCCATCATAACTATTAATGTAAAAACTTAGGTTATAATCGAGGAAACTGTGGAACATGTCCAGATATCAGCTTAAATTAAACTCTTATGAGCTTTTGTTGTTATCATGTTTGTCCAAACAAATATATCTTTAGTTGTACCGCACAATTAAAAAACACAATGAAACAAGGTGGTCTGATCATTTCCATGCTGTGCTTGTAAAGAATTTGAACAGTGACAACAATAAAAAAACAAAAGGAGGAAAAAAAACTGATAAAGTTTTATAATAAGTCAGAAATGAGGACAAAGTGTTCCACATGTTAAACTTAAAGGATGATTTCTTCACTATAAATCTGATCTTTTGCAGGACTTCTCTACAGGTTGTTCAGAAGGAGAGTGAGCTGGTGGAGTCCTTCCAAACCAGCTAATGAAAACATTAGATTCAATCTTCCTGAATATTCACTAATGATTTAAAGACTTCCTCTGAAAAGGCCTGCAGAGTCGGGCGAGACGGAAACACGTGAACACGGTTAGCTGGAGCTCCAATCACAGGCTGGATTTATGGCTTTTCAGAACATTTCAGACAGTTTTACTTTAGTTAAGTGGAAACTGTGCAGAACTTTAAACTGAATTAATCCATGCTTTGCACAAAAAGATGATATATGTACATTATAGAGAGATCTCTCCCTACTTTTAGCTTGTTAACTTGTTTTCTGGAGCGATAATAAAAGAAGCTGACACCAGAAATACTCGTCCCCGTTTATTGAACTCATTTTTGCTTTATTCTCCGACAGATTGTGGTGATACTGTTTAATTCTTTTTTCTGTAACAGACACGGTCATCCAAACCTCTGAGCTCACTGCGCTCCTATCTCTCAGTCTCTTACCTAATTTCTGGCCTCCTCGCCACCGCCTGAACACACACACACACACACACACACACACACACACACACACGCACACACACACACACAGACACACACACACACAGCACACACACACACACACACACACACACCACACACACACACACACACACACACACAACATGACATCAGCACCGAGCAGCCAACTCAGAGTGAAACGTTCTGGGGGAACAGATTACAGGCCATCAGACGCCTTCCACCGGATAGATAGATAGATAGATAGATAGATAGATAGATAGATAGATAGATAGTCAGTTAGTTAGTTAGTTAGTTAGA